>JAOUZG010044158.1:3452440-3473300 GCA_026289955.1 Argiope argentata
AATTCGTCGTTTTCCAAAGAAAGATAAATTTATTTTGTATCACGAATTAGAAGTATAAATTAGTTATTTTGGCCGAGTGTATGGCGATTGGTGCTCGTGAAATCTGTCGTGGTCTCAAAGTCCTCCATGTAGAGAGTAATACCACCGGGGGTACTGGGTCAAAGGTGATTGTTCTCTGTTCCAGGTCTGAAATGAGTGAATGAATTTTCATGAATGTAGTCCACCCCTTAAAAAGGGCTGTGACGTGTGTGTAGCTAAGTCGTACTCTTGGCCTTATATGGCACTCCTTGTAAAACAAAGAGACGCATTTCTTAGGCTTAAAAATCTGCTGATCGTATCAGCGGAGCCTCGTCCACGGAATGTGCCATTTGTCACAATAACAACACAACAGTTATTTTGGAGAAATTCGTAGTTGCATTTTTTCAACAGCAATTGTCATTTTCAAATACTGCGAATTCTTCACTTTTTTCCAAATGTCTTTTTTAATTTTTGAAACAATATATCATGATTATTAAACTTGTTAAAAGAACATTGATTCAGTCTCAATGATAAATTTTTACCGGCGAGGTAAAAAATTTTAAGCTGAGCATAAGTGATAAATTTTATAAATTATACTGCCTTTGGAATGATTAAATAATTATGTAAAATACATTTTTACATTAATTTACATCAAAATACATAATATATATTGCAAAAATTAATATCGAAAAACAAGATTTTTCATATTCGTTTTTAAGTACTTTCGAATTAAAATAATTCAGTATAAAGGAAACTAAAAATTTCTGATCTGTATCGCGTATCAATTGGCGTAGAATATTCACGCATTTCGGTTGCCCTAATTGACGTTGTAAATTCGTATATCCGCAATGCGTACTGATTTATTTTCAACGGATGCGGATTTGATTTTGTGTCGGTGATACATAGTTTTTTGATAAATTATTTATATTAGTTGTAATAATTTAATGAAAAATAATAATAATAAACATTTTCTTTGTTGACCAAAGTAGGAATTGACTTACATTTTTATATATGTTAATTGTATTTGAAAATTTACAAATTATCAATTAATGTTCACAATTAGTATTTATAAAAAATATTTTTACTGCTATTTTTCCTTAAATTACATTTTATTAAAAAATTCTTAAGTGTTATCTGTTCCTAATATTACATTTTTCATTTCATATATTTTTGTAGCTCATCTAACAATGCAGTTTTTTATAGAAAAAATTGCGTTATATAGAAACAGTCTTAAAAATTTTTGCGAATTCTATATCCGTCCAGACAGGTTTAAGATATCCTTCTTCTTATTTCATATTTACGCGCGGGATTTCGAGTCTCAAGTGCTGAAAGGAAAATAGAAGCAAAGTGAAAATAAAAGAAAAATCCGTTCCGTATCCCGTCGTACAATTTATCAGTTATTTCGACGAAACAGTAGACGAAACATATAAATGCAAAACGCTCCCAATTTCGAATCGCCAATTTCTCTCCTCGGGTATCGGATACCGTTCCATACCTTATTCCAGGCAGAAGCGAATGACAGCGCATCGACTCTGGATCATGTCCTGGTGTGCTGCAGCCTGCGTTTATTACACCCGATGACAGACCGTCTACCAAATAACAGAAAGAATGCACCCCCCTCGCCTTCTTTAAGGTACTGCAGGAGAATTTCACCTTCCCTCTGCTGGAATGCCGGGAATGAAAGTTGTTTTTGCTGTTGCTTGTTTCTAGGACAACGACGATTGCCAGGAAGACATAGTTGTGAATTTTTCTTCACTTATATTGATCCTTGAATCTTTTTTATTGTGTGTGTTTTCGATAGAGCTATTTTGTGCCTCGCCCAGAAATGTCGAAAGGCGAGATTTTTGAGCTTAAACTTTGAAAATCGCTGTAATGTCAAATTCGAAGACGCCATTTGAAAACGTTCACATCAGTGTCTTTTACTTCTAGATTGAAGATTATTATAAATATCTTTTATTCAGCTGTCGTGTTTTGAATTTTATTTGGAGAGCAAAGGTGTTCTTTTTAAAGAAACTTGTTTTTCTTCTAGAAAGAGTAAATATTCTTGAATCTCGATTCTGAAACGATATAGGTTTATTTTGGCATATGTCTTACTGCGCATTCACCTGATACTGGGTCATTTGATTCTTGTTGTTGCAAGTCCTCATTGGCCAACAGTGCTGGACCAGGTCCATGACACGACGGGGAAAGAATGCAGCCCTTTGTTTGTCACAAGAACCAGAGCACCTTGAAATATGCAGAGGACCGACATAGATCTATCACATATATTAGCTTGCACAGCTCCTTTTTACATGCTCGATAAGATAGATGATATTTTCGGATGTTGAAGTTTTCTCGGATCCAACACTAACATTACTTTTGATAAAAGATATTTGCTTTATTATAACAGAATCATTTAAGATTTTTATGTTCAGAAATCTTAAACTTTAATTTCAATGAACTAAATCTTTTCGTATTTAATCAAGAATATTTTATCTATAACTTTTTATTAAAATATAAATGCAAATAGAAAATATTAGTTTTTGATTGAAACAGGAAAAATAGAAAAAAATAGACACTCATAAGTATGTTGTTGTTGTTACTAATGGCACTTGCCATGGACAAGCCCCCTGCTAATACAGTGGTAGATTTAGGCCGAAAGGAGCAGCTCTTGTTTTTGAAATAGCGCCATTTAGACCCAAGATTATAACTTAGCTACACACTCACCACATTAGCTAGCACAACCCCCTTTTACAGGGGGGCACAGTCACACATCTCACAGATAGCACACTGAAAAACAACCATGCCCGAACCGGGATTCGATCGCGGGACTCCTAGACTCGAGGAAGATTACCTACCTCTGTGCCAGGAAGCCGGCATTTGATTCTTAATTTATTAGTGATTAAAAAAATCTAAAATGAATTACATGCGATAAAAGTTGGAATATATTAGCCTCTGATCACAGTAATTCAATAAAATTGACAAAACTTTGTTAAATTTGGAACAACGCCGACCATTTTGATGAAGTAAAATATTTTTCACCCGTATTTTTAACTTCGAAAACTTCATCTAAAGACGTAATAGTGACAAATCAAGGAGATGTAATTCTTCATACGCTTATAATGTAATTCCTCATACGCTTATAATGTAATTCTTCATAGGCATATAATGTAATCCTCCATATGCATGTAATGCAATTCTTCATACGCTTATAATGTAATTCTTTATATACTTGTAATATAATTCTTCCTTTAAAAAAATCTCTTTGATTTGAAGTGTTTTTAAATATAATTTGTCCAATGTGCTTGAAAAGACACAAAAGTAGATAAAAAGGAAGAATGCAATCCAAATTACATTAGATAAATATTTGGAAATGTAATAAAATCGTACGCCATATTTCAGTGATTTTTGAGTCATAGTATTCACGTGCGATTATATCAGGAATTAATTAGATTTTATACAGACTGATTTCTTTCAATATTTCAAAAAATCTTTAGTTATTCTATGAGATAACAGATAAGAAACTCTAAAAAAGAGTTTGTCATATCAAAACAACATTTAAAAAAATTGAAATCTGCTATCTCAAATTTTAAGCTACTCATACGAGAACATAATTTCTTGAACTATCAATCAATGTAAACGTTTGTATTAATTAAACAATCAAAACCATTTTTTTAAAATTTTTTTATTAATTTTTGATGGAAGCATTTATAAAGTTAAAAAAAGCTGAAGAAATGGCAGATTCTGCATATGTATGGATTGACCAAACAATTTAAACTTAAAAAAATATATATATTTGTATTCATGTTTGAAGAAAGCTTTCATAAAATTAAAAAGGCTGAAAAAAAAATCCCATCTCAACAAAAAGTGACAAACTGGAGATCAAAAAGGCTTTTATTTTTAAATTGCAACCATTTGTCAATATTTTTGAGTTACTAACGCTTGTTTTTTTGAGAAAAATGAAATTTAAAATTTTATTCGTTCCCTACGCCATTTTGGAAGCACTATAAATCCCTATAATCAAAACAACATCAAGTTCTGACGTGATGATAATTTAAATATTTCAACATTCTTGGCGATGAATGTATAAAATTCATGTTTGATTTCTTACACAATTCCAGTGTATTTTTTTCATATTTACACAAGCAATATGGGATCTCGTGTAAATATAAAAGGCTATTATATTGTTTGCATTATAATGTTTAATATTATTCTATTATTCTATTCATGTTTATATTAAAAAATTAAACAAAAGGATTGGTTTATTTTTAAATTCGTTAAGTATATTATATCAATCTAGATTGCACGATGAAAATTTTCAAGAAGGGATCTGATATATCCAAACAGTTTTGAGAAATATTGGAAATTTCCGCTTTCTTGGTGAGCAATATGAAAAATTTCATCTTTCACTTTCAACATAATGAAAATAATATACTAGATTTAAGCACGAAGATCTGAATTTAAATTTACGGGGAATATATGGGAACACGAGTGTAAAGAAGTGAAAGTAGAAGTTCAAAGAAGATAAAACTCGTTCACATCAGATGTACAATAATAATACTGTATAGCAGACACGCAACTGCAAAATTCTCCCTATTCAAAAGCTCAAATTTTTGTCTTGGATTTCATGTTCCATCTATACTTTATTCTTGGCACAAGCGAGACACAACGAGACGATGTCCGCGTCCACTTCCCTCTTCACTTATTACTCCGATGAAAGGCTGTCTAACAAATAACAGAAAGACCTTCAAGAATGCGGCCTTAGCTTTCCTTAAAGTATTGATGCGCATTTCCTATTCACTCTGCTGATATGCCGTGACTGAAAATGACTTTTCTTGTTGCTTGTTTCTAAGTTAACGATGAATGCTAAAAAGATATGATTTAAATGGATTTTTTTTTCATAATAAAGGGGTGCAATATTCTTAGATTAGGGTCTTATATAAAGATAGCTTGTTCGATCCTATTGTTTTTACTTTTATTTTTAAAGGATTTCTTCACTCCAAAAGTTTCTTATATTAAAACTAATATATCCCTTTTAGAAAGCAAACATTTTTGCCCCTGTTATTGCATTTTATTATAGAGAAATATTTCTTCAATTTTTTTTATTTAATTCTAAAATAACGTGCGCAGCATCGGTCATGATCTCAGCATCCAGGACTATTCAAGTCACTCAAGTGGAAATGCTAACAATGTCTCAGTTACTGACAGGAACAAGCTTTTCCCTTTCAGGATGTCCGTTACGAAGTCAACAAATGAGTAGCCGATGAGCCATTGAAAGATTTATATCTCAAGACACTCTACAATTTCAGAGATATAATTGAAGTTGGAGATATTTATTTGTGAGTTGTACAATGACTTCTCAGTTCTAAAATAATAATGCTGGGCAGCTTTAGAATATTTATCCGAACAGTCGAGGCCGTAATTAGCAGTTGTTGTTTAAACGATGTTCTAGCATGAAAGACTTTAATACTTTAAAGTCAATATGTCGTATTTAAAATAACGAGGCTTTGCTATCAATGAGGTTATTGCGAGGTTAAGGGGAATACAGAGAGGTTATCAGATTGCTCTGTTGTCCTGAATCATTTTTCTCTAGTGTTGGAATTCAGAGTTTTTGTTCTTTGTCTCGGTTAGATAATAGGAAAAAATTTGATTTAACTTCGCTATTTTAGGTGTAGATTGCAAGTTGTGCAATTCGAAATAAAAATATTTATGTTAAGAAAGCTATGCGACATGATAAAACTGACAGTCTGTCGCCGTACTTTCATTTTAAATGCAAGCCTATAGAAAGTGGCATTGTAAACATAAGTCAATAAAAATTTTAATTTAAGTTTTCTTACAAAACGATTTTTAGTAAGGATTTAACTTTAAAGTATTATTCTTTCATTTTTCAAATAAATTAAGTCTGTTTCAACTATAGACTCTCAAATAGCTTTAAGTTTGATTTGATAGCATGTATTATATCAGAAATCTCATGATCATAACAAAGAGTATGTATAAGGGCTTAGCTGTAGGACTAATGTGGTAAATGTCGCTTGTGTTAATGTATTTGATATTTTAAATAAGTAACAAATGCCTTAACACAAGTGACTTTAAGAAGTTGTGCAGAAGTAATAACTTCACATGTTTTTTCAATAAATTTATTGAAACTTTTGGTTTAAATGCAAAATTAGATGTCTCATTTAGGAATGAAATCGAAATGTTATATGTTACGTTAAATGCTGTGTTATGTTA
This sequence comes from Argiope argentata, assembly GCA_026289955.1. Lineage (NCBI taxonomy): Eukaryota > Metazoa > Arthropoda > Arachnida > Araneae > Araneidae > Argiope > Argiope argentata. Next base: position 3,458,669 of record JAOUZG010044158.1, read on the forward strand.
AATGTTATATGTTGTGTTATATTAAATGTTACATGTTGTGTTATATTAAATGTTATATGTTATGTTATGTTAAATGTTATATGGTATGTTATGCTAAATGTTATATGCTAATTAAAATGTTAATCGTCTAAAATTTAAAGTTCGTGGGAAGAAGATATAAACGTTCCAGATCATCTTGCATTAAAATTTTACTATGCATTGATTCTGATCCGTATCAATCTTTTAAGCATTAAACCATTTGCCTCGCCATTAAGGAAAATTTTTCATCGTCTAAATTTTCTCAAATCGTTATTCAGCTAAAGTTGAGGCCATAATTGAACCGGTTTAACATTTATCGAAAGTCAAATTCAGAAACCTATGTTGTCGGAAACTAAGAACCTTATTCTTCATCTGATGTCCTCGAAATTATATTTGTTAGCCTTCTCTATATTCTAAAAAAGATAATATTTTATATAAATCAAGTACAGACATATTAAGTAAATTTAAACTTCATAAAATTCAATCATTTTGAATTTTTTATTTTTACAATATTTTTTAACAAATGATATAATTTATGATAAATACATATTTATTTTCTAAATCATTGTAAAAAATTAAAAAAAGATTGCTTTTATATTTATGATATTGATGTTTAATTATAAAATGAAAGCAATGAAGTAATTATTTCAAAGATGAATTTTCTGCTTCTTTTCATTTTATTTTATTTTCCATGTTAATAAAATCCTTTATACTATATCTTCATTTCATAGTTATTAAATATTAATGACAAAAATATAAATTAGAATTTATTATTCAAATATTTTTCGATTAGAATAATAATTTTTCCTCTCTAGGAAAAGTTCCTTCAATTGTTTATTAAATTGCTTTCGGAATAAGTAAATTTTGTCTGTTCATTAATTAAATTGTATTTTCAACATTCGCATATTACATAAACAAGCATCTTATTAATTATTACGGTATTCGTTTTGCCGACTATATTACCCTTTGCCTACGCTGCTGCTATTTTCTGTTGCTATCTTGAAAAGAAAATTAATATATTTATTGTATCATTTTTCACTTTACTCATCATTAACAATGAGATGATTTAGGTTTCTTCTATTTTAAGGAAAAGGGTTTTAAAGAAATGAGACAAAGTAATTGTAAGGCTCTGTTCATTACAATCGTTTTATTTTTAGACGATGAAATTAACAAAGAGTATAGTTTCTCCCAATCTGAAATTGCCTGAAATGTTTATAATTGCTTTTTCTTCCGAAATCTCTTTCTTTTGAAAAGAAATTGAATAGTAAAAGAATTAATTGAAGCTTGTGGGGTTTTTATCTATTTCATTGATTTCTATTTCGTTATTACATATTTTTTTCGATTGATTGGTCATTTTTGATTGTGTAATCAAAAGTTACTTAAGAGATATTTTTTGTAATGCTTATAAATATCCGAATTACCATTTCACAAACATTTGGAGTATTTAACTGACAGAAATCAGAATTATTTGCATTAGGAATTGGAAAAAAAATTTAAAAAAAAATAAAGAGAAATAGAGAATAGAATTCAGAAATTTTTTTTAAAAAAAGATAATTTTACTCAAGATTTTTAAAATAATAAGTCACATTACATCAAATTTCAAATGACAATTTTAATATTAGATTATCAGAGAAAAAGAACTGGATGGGATTCATTTCATAACATTGAATTTCTATTTTTAGCATTTACTGTACTGGTGCCCATCTTTCCAGGGCTATATTGTCGTTGAAGAAAAGAGAGGCAAATTGAAGACTAGACAATACACTAAGAAAGAATTGTAAAATAGACACTAGCAATATTATTGAAACGTTTCAGATAAAAAAAAAAGTTGAGTTACCATGTTTCACTTTTTTCTCTGAGGGGCGGGATGGCCTGGTTGGTAGAGCGTTGGACTCGTACTCCTTAGGTTACAAGTTCGAAACTCACCGGCTAAAAGGTTCCCCGAGTGTATGGCGATTGACTCTCACTAAATCTGTTCGTGGTCACAAAGTCCTCCATGTCGAGAGTAATACCACTGGGAGTACTGGGGCAGAGGTGATTGTTCTCTATTCCAGGTCTAAATTACGATCTGAGATAAATGAATGAATTTGCATGAATGTAGTCCGCCCCCTACAAAGGGTTGTGACGTGTGTGTAGCTAATTTGTACTCTTGGCCCTAGATGGCGCTACTTCTAAAACAATGAGACGCCACGGTAAGTGACATTAGTCACAACGCAACAACACTTTTCTCTCTATCATTTCTGCACTTCAATATCTAATATGTAATATTACACAACGCATGAATAAAAGTAAATTAATAATCAGGATAGTCTAGCATAATTGAAATGTCTAGTATTATTAGAATTAATATTAAAGCAAACATAAATATTTCTTTAAACAAAAATTATACAATTTAAAAAATTGTTGATAATTGTCATTTTTTATTATTACGAATTTGTGATATTGCTCATCTGCGTATTTAGTATTCTGACAAAGAAAAATGATTCTAAGGGAGTCGAGGACTCCAGATTTGTTGACTAACTCGAACTCTTTTAAGCAATAGCCTGTTGCTGTTGTTTCTAATGGCACTTGCTACAGACAAGCTTGCTGATGCATTCAGCGATGTCAAGCCACGGGTACTTCTCTTGTTATTAAGTAGCGTCATCTAGGGCCAAAACTACGTCTTGACAACTTAAGCATTATATTTGCTTCCACAGGCATTTTTATGGGAGGTACATTCACAATTTTTACAAATAGAAAAGATGACCCAGATCACGGGGAAATTTTGATGCTCCCGTTCTAGTACGTTGAAAAGTAATACCTTTAACTATCTAAGCACAACCACTTTTTAACCTTTTGCACTCCGATGGTTGCCTCTAACTCACCATTCAAGATTGTGCATCATTTCGACGTTTTCTTAATTTATTTTTCAAATTTAATTGTTAAAAACTTCTACATAACAGTTAAGAGATGTAGATTAATTTTTCAAAGAAATTCGACTAAAAAGAATTATATATATTATTTTTTCACAGCAGTAAATAAATTTTTGCAACAGGTGAATATTTTTGCATCTAATTATTTTTTGGACTGCAAAGGGTTAAGGGTTCTCATTAGTAGTCAATTTATCTATTCACCTGTTACACTCAGAGTTAAAGAGCTTTAAGTTAGGGAAATCTCTGACACTCCTCTGAAATCGGTAAAATTTGGCAAACCTGACAACCATTTGGCGACATTGGTGACACTTATTTTCCCATGGAACCTCCCCAACCCCTTTTATTGGGTTATTTAGTTTTAAGATTAAAATAAGGAATAGTTAATATGCATCCAGACTTGTCGTATTATTTCAAAATCTTGGTAGAAACATGTCAATGAAATAATTAAAGTTAGTTTTAGAATATTTCCTGTTGTCTTCATTATTTTGCTACCATTTAGGTTCTCAAATGAATTTTTCCCGACGTCCTGGCTCAAGAATAACGCGTCTTCAGCGTCATCTGGGCGTCCTTGGCTCGAGACACAGCTCAGACATGGTTGTCCTTTATCTGCTCTATATGTGAGATGTGCCGGCTTTCTGGCACAGAGGTAGCGCGTATATCTCGTGTTCTGGGAGTCCCGGGTTTGAGTCCTGGTTTGGGAATGGCTATTATTCTCTGTGCTATCTGTGAGATGTGTGACCGTGCCCCACTGTAAAAAGGGGTTGTGCAAGCAAATGTGGTGAGGGTGTAGCTTGGCACTACTTCACAAACAAGCGCTACTTTCGGCTTAAATCTACTGCTATATCAGCGGGGGTCTTTTTATGGCAAGTGCCATTAGTAACAACAACAAAATATGTGAGATGTTTGAATGTGCCTCTCTGTAAAAAGAGGTTGAGCAAGTGTATGTGATGCATGAGTAGCTGTCCTGCATTTGATGCCGTTATGTAATGTGATACTCAATGGTGCACGAGGATTTCTAAATGTTAAATTAATAAAACTTAAATTTTTGGACTCAAAAATCAAAGAAGGATTTTTTATATTGAAACAATCATGATGTATGCCCCAAATCCCTTATACGTACTGAAAGGGCTATAAAAATCACCATTCACTTTCCACACTAACCCCTGAACAGTTTATCCAAGCACCCGGAGTCCTTATTTCATATTTATGTTGGGAATCTGGAGGCTCATATATGGAAAAGAAGAAGAAGAGGCAGAGCTTTTAGATAAAAAGAAATCTCTGTAGAGCCTTCTGTCCAATAATTTATAAACTATTTTGAAGCGATAGATGAAACTCACAAATACAAAATGTCCCCAATTTCGATTCCCTATTTTCCACCCGCTTGTTTCGGATGCCGTCAATACCTTATTTGAGACACAATCGAAAGACAGAGCGGCGATCCTGGATCCATATCCTGTTGTACTGCAGCCAGTCTCTACTCCCTAGATGACAGGACGTCTGATAAATAACAGAGAGATCTCAAGATCTCCAAGAATGTGACTCCTCGCCTTCTTAGAGGTACTGCAGCGAGTTCCATCGTCGTTCTTCTGGAATGCAAAGGACAGAAATTCGCTTGTGTTGTTGCTTGTGTCTGCGTCATCCACGAACATCAGGAAGAAATAGCTGCATTGATTTTTTGTTAGTTATATTGCTTCTTTGCTCTCGCTTTTATGTGAGTTTCTACTGGATAACTTGATCCTCATCTTCAAATGCTCGGATGGGGGAAATCCCAATTTAAGGACTCGAAAACTGTTGAGATTTCAGATTCGTAGCTTAAATATAAATATGTTTATATGAGAATGTGCCTTTTTAAATGTGGGATTAAAATTTTATTTTCAGTTAAAGCTTCTAATGAAGAATTTTACTAAACAAGAGTCTGTTAATGTGAATTTAAATTTTTTCGATTCCTCAGTATGATATTTTAAAACTTCCGTTTAGCGCGCAATATACTTTAAGCTCCGTACATAAATACATATTATTTGATTTTAAATGTTATAACAATAAAAAAAATGGGAAAAAATCTAAAATTTTTTAAAGCTTTAATAACTGGTAATGTATGATCATGTTAAACTTAATAATTATGAGCATTCTAAAAATAATAAAAATACCAAAATCTTTCTAATTTATTTCTTTGAGGGGGAGAGCTCTTTTTTGGCTGTAATGGCAAATATCAATCTCTCTATTTTACACTTTTAATTTCAAAAATTTCTTATAAAGTAATTGCAGTGAGAGATTGATTGATTGGAATAAAATTCTTCATATTCATTTCGAATTCTTTCTCACATTTAACCGGATATAACAATTTGTGCTAAAAGTCTTGTATAATTTAAATGTAAATATAATTTTTAACTTTATAGCTCGAAAAACTTACACTATCAATCCGAGAAATTTTTGGCATAAATAAAACGTTGCATGAATATTTTTCTATCTGAATACATCGTATTTGCAATAATATTCATAATTGTTACATTTAAAATGATTATAAATTCATGTAAGAGGTATGTTTTATTTTGTAACCAAAATATTTTATAGTCCTCATATTACATTATGAATAGGCTACAGTCTTTAGAAATTTGAACCTCTTTATTCTGATAAAGGCTGATCCATTCTTTTTTTTCTCTTTTCATGATTTTTTCTTTACTTTTGTGTCCAATGAATCAACTCACATTTTTCATAAAATTGCTGGGAAAAAAATCCCCATAATGGACACTATTTGGAGCTTTTAGATAAAGTTAAAGGCTTTTAGATTAAAGCAGAAATTAGTATATATATGTAAAAGGACTAAAAAACAGAAAACGCCAAAAAAATATTTAATTTTTTTTAAGTATAACAATATATCTTACTTTGTTTCCGAAAATATGAATCCTTGATTGCAAATAAGAATGGCAGTTATTAATATTGTTAACTAAAAGGAGGTGGGGTGTAATTTACAAATATGGATCTATGAAAAAGGTTTGCAAAACCGAAAGCCTCAAACGCCAAGAAAAATGATTTTTTCAAGTATAAAAATATATCTCACAATGTTTCCAAAAACATAAATCATTGATTGCAAATAAAAATGGCAAATGAGGTGTTCTTCAAAATTTCTAAGCATGGAATTACGCTATGCTCATCAAAATTCTTCTCTTTTCCATCTAAAATGTCAAATCATTTTTAATTTCCAAGTATAAAAATAATCTATCTTTTTAACTAATAAGGAATTCATTATTTAAAAACGGATTCCCATATACGAAAAATTCGAATCCAAATATAATATATCCATTTACTTTTTTCTTCCCCGTCTCCCGTGTCATCTTGTCATTCGAGTGAATCTGTAAAAGGCACGCGCCATTTGCAGAGACAAGCATTTCCCTTTCGCAGCGACAAACAGCGAACGTCAAGATTTGTTCCGGAATATTTCTAATAAATAGGTGGTCCAAGAACTCCAAGTCAACCTCTCCGTTTCACTCTGAGCTATAATTTAAACAGGGGGGATATTTATTCGAAGGTTCTAAGGTGACTTCCTCGTTCACAAATAATCATTGAAGGTGGTGTAATTTTAGTGTCCTCGTCCAAACAGCCGATGCTATAATTAGTAGCTGCTGTTACAGTCGGGGCTCGATCACAAAGAAATTTCGCAGTTTAATGGCAGGATATCGTTTGTCAGGAAACGGGGATCGGATATCAGAGAAGATACTGGGATGTTTGTAAGGGATGCAAGGTGGTTATGGGATTGACGCGGTAGTGGTTATCAGGTTGTTCTCGTACTGGAGTTCATTGTTCATATACACTGCTTTTATGTCTGAGCTTTAATAAAAAGAATGATTGCAAACAAAATCATAATTTTGGGAATACGAATATTGTAATTTCTTATGAGTATTCAATATCTTTCGAACTATTCGCAATAGTATTTTTACAAAGAAAATAAAAATATATATTTTCTAGATAAACATTTTAGTAAGAAATCCTTTATGTAAATTTGATAGTTTTACCTTGAAATATTTTTATTGTTTTTTTTAATATATTAACAATATATTGACCAAAATGAATTCGAATTTTCAAGGAAATAAGTATCAATCTCTCTTTGATGCATATTGGTGCTTTTCTGATTATGTATAATTCTAAAATTATTTCCAATTTTAATATCTTGCGCTTCAAATAATGTCAAAAATATGAAGTTTCTAGATCAGATTATAAAGAATTTCCTCAGAAATTTTCTTCCTAATTCCTATTAGTGCTAATAAAATATCACTAATCCGACAAACTTTAACTCAAAAATACCTAAAACTGTTGGAGAGATAAAATCTTCATTTGACAGAGTTTTGGTTTTGAAGGTTTTATCAATTTAGCCTTCTGACTATTGCATTGATATGATAAATCAAATTCTAAGTAACACGATCGTATTTATTCGGCTTCAAAATTTAAAAATTCAAAAAACATTATTCAATAATAAATTAAATAGAAGATAATATAAAAATATTTTTGTGATAGTATTATTTTGAAATAGTATGCGTATTGTTATAATATGCATTATTATTTGAATTAAGAATTTTTATTTCAACAATATTGTTTCTCTTTCAAATATTCTTTGTATTAAGCTTTTAGTTCATGATGATAAAATATTAGTGATCACAAATAAAAAAAAATCTACTACAAGTCTACGATCCTAAATTTAAATTAATCGTGTAAGAACATTATTATTTTAAGTCACAATTTGCCTTTATTAATTGAAATTAATCAATTGAAACTGGTTTGAAACAATCACGGGACTTCTCAATCGAGTCTTTCTCCCCATCTCGGTATCTATATATATATCTATATATATATATATATAAAAAAAAAAAAAAAAAAATATATAAACTTTAATTTTTATTTAGTTGGCAAACATAGTTTAGGAAGTTGCTCGATTTTGAAATGAAATAACAGCTAATATGTCATAATTCTAAGTCTACCTTTTATATGCACTTCTGCTTTCAAAGAAACTTACATAATGCCAATAATGCAATGCTGGTTAAAGCAAGTAAAAATATGCTTTATTAAAAGATGTTGTTGAAAATTGCCAATTTACGCTTTTTTCTGCGCAATTTCAAGCTTCAATAATTCAAAAAACCCTGCCGAAAACACTATCGTGTTCACCATGATAATAGCAATTATTATAAGCACCAGAAAAACAATCTAAATAAAGATATTTTAAACAGGTGAATATTTGTTTCTTCTAGAAGAAAATCTTCTTTCCTTTCTTTATGCCTATATTTTAAAAATAAATCCTGTTTCTTCACTAATTAACTGATATATTTTACATATGTAAATATATGGCTTATGATATTCTTTTGTCACCTCGACAGCTCTTTTCTTACACATTTGCTATTGCCATCTAGCGAAGAAAACTTTCTAGTGATAATTGTACGCATTACTTCAGTTATTTCTCATTGATAATAAAAATTATGATTCTGCCCTTTTAAAGGAAAATGATTTTAGAGACGCGTGAAACAAATACTTATTGAAGAATGGTGGCGAATATTTTATCACACTCAAGTTGAAAACGTATTGCATTGTTCCCTTAATTTAAACCTTTTTGTTTTTAGAAGACGAAGTTACTGTCGACATTAACAAAGACTATTGTTTTCCGCACTTGAAATTGCCCAAAGTGTCTGTAATTACTTTTCATTCCAACTTCTGTTTCTTTTGAAAAAAGATTCAGTTGAAGCACGCGGGCTTTTCATTTCTTTCCCATTCATTTCTATTCCGTTGTTAACTTGTATTTTGCAGTTTCCTTTTTTTTCCCTCTCTTTATTTTTGCATTTTTAAACATAATTGTAGTTAGAAAAAGCGTAAAGACATCCAAAATATGCACATAAATTAATCTTTTTAAGCATAAATTTTTTTTCAGTTTATAGTGTAATCTATTTCAAATATGATTACTAAACATGATAGAAGGGATCAAGACTTTCTTGCGTCCGGATACTCATCTTTTTTTTATATTTTGAAATCTCCCATCCGGATACCTCAGAAATGAGGATGAGAAGCTTCCGGAAAGGTGGTTGGTTCGCCATCCGGATAGGTACAGAAATGATTGGGATTGGCTACTTCTTACTGACGAAGGAACATGCTTCCCATGAGGAGAGTTGTACCGTGACAGATGATGACCTTTAGGAAATCTTACTTTCCACTATTGCTGTCGCAGCTGTCCTGTCAGTCAGCTGCGACAGTTTATCCCTGCTCTTAATGGCCAATCGTAATAGTCGGTTATGATTGTTGTTATACTTTTTAAATGTTTAATTGAATTAAATATGATTGTATTAATTTTCTATAGCGGTATTTCAAAATGCGAAATTATTGAATAAAGCATTTTGTTATTCAGATTTCTGGGAAAATAGAGCCAATTAGATTCTTGTGTATTATGATCTACAATAACGTTTGCCGGCTACCATTTGCGGGCTTGCTGACACAGAGGTAGCGCGTTTGCCTCGTGTTCTGGAGTTCTCGGGTTCGAGTCCCGGTTCGGGCATGGTTGTTCTTCTGTGTGCTATCTGTGAGATGTGTGAATGTGCCCCCCTATAAAAAGGGGTTGTGCAAGCGAATGTGGTGAGTGGGTAGCAAAGTCGTACTCTTGGCCCTAGTTGGCGCTACTCAAATACAGGAGACGCTTCATTCGGCTTAATCTGCTGCTGGGTTCAGCAGCGGGCTTGTCCATGACAAGTTCCATTTGACACAACAACAACCATAACGTTTTTCGATTATTTTTTACTTTCCTTGTTACTTATACAACCATCAAACAATTTTTTTCTTTATATTTTAACAAATTGTAAAAAACATTTTTGAATATATGATTTTTAAAAATAATTTTGTCCAAAGTTGAAATCACATCTACTATTTTGGTGTTCAGATTTTGGAAAAAAATTACATTTATCTAGTTTTATTTTTTTTTCTGAATAATTACATACATAAAAAAACATTAGTGATTGTCAAAAAGATTCATGAAGACTGCTTGTCTGAGTTTAAAGGTTGATTAAACCATTGGTGATTCAGCATTAGGGTTACATTCATAATCTGTTATGAAGATATCCAAATAATTGGTAAAGTATTAGTTTTAAATGAGCATGCGTTTGAAAATGGTTTTAAAGACTTCCATGAGCATAACTTTAGGTTTTTGTATTAATATATTGAACGGAAATAAGCATAAAATATTATGAGTAAAGTTTTGGGATTATGAATAATGACCATACACATCATAGTTATTGATAAACAGCCCTACTTATACAGATAATTTTAATGAAATCATATACTCACTACGATCAACTAGTTATGAAAAGGTTGCCGGTTTATAATATAAATAATTTGAGAAGAAATATCGAAATGCATAAAACAGGAAATTAAAATTTAAAATAACATTGACTTAATGTCCACAAAAGGAAAAGAATTTTGAATTATACCTCGATTATTTTTTAAACTTTTTCTTTTTTGTAATTCATCTCAAATGTAAAACATAAATATGAAATACATGAAGGATTTTTTAAAATTAATTTAAATTTTAAAATTATTGAATTACTATTTTTGATGAATTAATATTTAAAATAAAAATGATTATTCTTGAAAAATTTTTTAATTTTATAACAAATTTATACTTTTTAGAGAAATATCAAGTATTTTTGTATGAAATTTTTATGACTTAAGGCTACTGATATGTTTTCACCTTTTTTATTTTCTTGTGTTTTATAAGTTATAAATTTGAAGGGAATTTTTTTGATGATTGGAACCATTTTCCTTTGGTTTGAGTTGTTTGAAAAAACTTTGTATCTTAATATCTCAAGAATTTTAATGAAAATAGAAAACATGAATTAACATATAAATGGCATGATATATCTCTTTTAAAATAAAAATGTGACCTTTTACATTTTTAAAAAGAAATTTAAAAATAAAATTTTAAATAAATCATAGTCATTTTAATCTAAAAGTCTTAGTAATATAGAGTTCTATAGAAAATATTATTCTTTTAATAATAAAATATCAAGAAAATAAAACTGTTACGGTCAAAATATGAAAAACTGAAAGAACTGTTACGGTATAAAAAGAACTGAAAGAATTGTTATGGTAAAAATAAGAAAATAAGAAGAATCAAGATATCTTTTATTTTCATTAAATTATAATCTTTTTGAAGGAAAATCAAAAATATATAGTAATATAGTTATACAGAAACTTTCTTTTATAGGAAAAGATCCAAAATGAATAATAAATTGTGGTGGATAGTTAAGCAAGATACTGCTAAATGATTTGTAAAGGTTTGCCTACTTAAATTGGCTGTGGGCAAAAAGTGTAGAAAACTAATAAAGTATTTTCCTAAGCATTTTAACTTAATTATTAGTTGAGATATCAGTATTTTCATCTAAATTTTTTTCTTCCCTGATTCCAGAAAGAAAATTAAACATTCAAGTTTGTTTCGCAAGAGAATCGAAATCCTAATGAATGATACTAAAATTAGGAATTCTTTTGATTCGCCACACTGATTATGTGTCCAACATCACTTCCTAATCTAGAGCTTCTTATGCTTTTGTTTTACATACGAATTCTACTCGTTTTGTTCAATACACAAGTGCTTTATACAATGTTTAGTTTAATATTCATGAATCAACATTCATATAACAAAAAATTGTGTCACCTTAAACACACCTTATGTAAAATTGTAATTAAAAATTAATGAAGAATGGTATTTATAACAAATTAAAATTAACTATTGCAATTATATTTCTTTTAAAATATTATTAATATAATTTGAATAAAGTTATTTGCATTTTATAAATCCTATAATTAAAATTTTTGAGTTTACTGCTTTATGTCTATTAAAAAAATCTCTATTTAAGAAACGACTTTCAATATACAGGGGCATATACCAACCTTTAAATTCCCTGTTTCTTTCCTAAACTTTTTTAAACTTAAAAAAAGATAATTAAATGTAGATTTTACTTAATAAAATCTTTTTAATCTGTTATAAAATCTGTTTAATAAAATTTAACTAATATTTCAGTTTTGTGTTAAGATTTTTAACTAGTTAAGAGAAAGCACTATTCAAGATAGAAAAGCAGAAGAATTGGAAAAGAAACGCTGCAAATTTTAAAATGTATCTAAACCTATCAATGAACTAATCGGAAATGCTTTACCACACAGCCTTCACCTCCATTCCCCTTCAAACGATTATGATGAATTTCTAACAGGAAATCGAAAGTAGATTGATGATTGATTATTTTATTCATTGGTTTGCCAATTAAAAATATACAACAGGCTGTCTATATGTTCATGCTAAGTGGGTAAAAAGTCCATAATAAACTTTTAAAAAAATTATAAAACCCGTGAAATGAAGCAAAAAAAAAAAAAAACAGTTTACGGATTTAGCATTGATTTAGCGGATTTAGCAGTCCTAGAATAATATTTTAGGAAAGAAAAAAGAATAAAAAAAAACAGTTTTAGTTAACGCCTTAGTTAGAAATATGCAGAGGGGTTAGCCGATTGTATACATTTACACTCTTGATTCAGAATCAGTTATCCGTTATTACATGCTATGTAAGTAAACTAGGATGGTATATGGAAAAGATAAAGCTTTGTTGGTGAAGCTGTTTTAAGTGAAACTAAAATCAGCGATTGTATAAATTCTGACATCAGAAAAATGTGAAGAATAGAAAAGGACCTTTAACAGAGGCAGGCCTCCTAAAGCGTGTTAAGTGATTTAAGGAAAGTTGATTATTGGAAGATCGTGTAAGGTCTGGACAACCAAGTTCAAGGAAGGCACTTAATGCAGCTTAAATGGAAATATTAGCTTCTGAAACCCCAGCAAAAACTAGAAATGCACGAGAAGCTGGTAGACACTTGGAATATTACCATCATCGATGCGAAATATTCTACATGGAGTTCTTAATTAGTATCCACACAAATTACAAGTCTTGCCACGAGCTTTTAGCATTGGATATTGTAGATAGAAGTATTTGCTAGGTGGGCTCTTTCTACTATTGAACAAGATCTTTCTTAGGTCTTTAACATCTTGTGGACAGATTAATTTCATTTTCACTCCATAGCGACGTTAGTAAACATAACTGTCGTGTCTGAGTGAAATCAAATCCACGAATGTATCCTGAGAAACAACTGCATTGATCCTAAGTCACAGTGGGGTGAGGGTTTACAGGTCCCTTTATCATAGTACCCTTTTTTAACACAGTGTCTGGTAAATGGGTGGAAAAACGATGATAGTAAATGCTCATCGTTATTGGACGCTTCTGCACGAAACAGCTGATCCATGGTTGCTTGTAAAAGATTCTGTTACATTTATGCAAGATGGAGCAACAAGGCACACTGTTGTGGTTTTTACTTATGGCACTTGCCATATGGACAAGCCCCCCGCTGATATAGCGGCAAATTAAGCCGAAAGGAGCGTCTCTTGTTTTTTGAATAGTTTTTTGAAGTAGGGCCAAGAGTAGGACTTAGCTACACACTCACCACATTTGCTTGCACAGCCCCTTTTACGCGGAGGTGCACAGTCACACACCTCACAGATAGCACACAGAAGAACAATCATGCCCAAGCCAGGACTCGAAGTCGGGACTCCCAGAACACGAGGAAGACTTGCTACTTCTGTGCCAGAAACCCGGCCGGCACAATGCTATTCTAGTGAAATATTTCAGACACTGACGTTTGAGAAGAGAGAATCATTAGTAGACATTGCAAGTTTCCATGTCCTTCTAGGTCACTAGATATGACATCAGTAGACTTCTGGCGATGGCGAAATTTAAAATCTCGCCTCTATCGATCTGTTTCGTAATTGAAAGATACAATCCACCTATAGATGTCATGAATATAGCAGGGCATGCTGCACTATCATTGCTGGATTTGGGACACGCCTGCAGTTGGGAACACTTATTGCAATAATTGAATGATTTTATAATATTATTTTTGTTATTTTCGCATCTGTCCTTTCATTCATTTATGAAACACCACCTATCGGCTGTTTTATTTTTTTTGGGGGGGGGTTCTTACCTAAAAAATTTTTGCGACTTATCGATACTAAATCTGCAAACCGTTTTTTATTTTGCTTAATTTTACGTTTTATTGAATTTTTAAATTTTTTACGTAACATTCCGCAGTGAAATACAATCAGATGTGAGAAATGACATCCGATTTTTATTTCTTCGAGTAAAACAAATTATCAATCACACACACAGGGAGAAAAATTTACCTCCGAGATATCCGAAACTTGAGGCATACTTCTCAAATTTTGATGAGCCGAATGTTGCAAAACACCGCCCTAAACATCGGAAGGAGACGAAACTGAAATCGCACTCCAACCAATCATATTGGGTCATCCATCACGGTAATGGGCCAATTGAAGACCATTCTTGTGTTATACATCATCGTAAACTACTACTTGCAACTTCATGAAACCGATTTATTGGGATGCCATTTATTTTGTCCCTCAGTCACCTGATCCTGGACCATCATTTGTGGCAACTCCAGGACAATAGATATTAACTGCAAGGCGATCCGATAGTCAGAGATTTGGAGAGAAGAAGTATAACATAAGTGCTTATCTGGTAAGGATAAGTTTCCTATCTAAAAGACAAAGAGTTTGCAGAGAAAGTTAAGTATATAATATTGTTTTAGAAATTGGGAATTACTTTAAAATTTAAAGATATTTTGAATGA
>JAOUZG010044158.1:3473310-3485818 GCA_026289955.1 Argiope argentata
AATTGGGAATTACTTTAAAATTTAAAGATATTTTGAATGAAGCATAATACTTTATTAATAAACATAATTGAGTTTTTCATTAAAATATTCATAATTTATTATATCCTTCTATATCCTTTCTATAAATATAGTTAAAGACTTGGAGGTAAGGAGTATAGCGTAAGTGCTTAGCTGGTAAATATAGTGTTTTCTATTTAATAAACAAAGAGTTTACAGAGAAAGTTAAGTACATAATATTGTTTTAGAAATTGTGAATTACTTTAAAAATGAAAGACATTTTGAATGAAACATAATACTTTATTAATAAACATAATTGGGTTTTTCATTAAAATATTCAAAATTTATTATATCCTTCTATATCCCTTCTATAAATTTTGTATATATTGATATTGTGAAACAATGCAACTTGGTTAATCAGTGTCTTAACAATATTTAAAAAAAATCGTGGTATATAGATCTGGTCCATCAATATATCGATATAACCATATTAACCATATAACCTTTCCGGATAGACATAACCATATTAAAAACTGGAACTAAAAAATTATGTCCAAAAAAGTATTTAAAAAAACGGCTAATTTTTATTAATATATTTTTATGATTAACTAATAATGGCTTGTTTTGATTAATAGATTTTAATTAATTTATTTTTTAATAATTAAATTTTTTAATGAAATGTAATATGTAATTTATTATGTCATGCGAACACTTGACTTGTGATTCGAAATATTAGTAAATTCATTCTCATATTTTCATTAAATCAGTCATTTTTTAAAAATTAAACTGTCAAAAATATAGAACAAATCTACAAACTCTGGAAGAAAATAATGAATTAAATTAAAAATTTAATTTACTGCGTTTTTAAAGGATACTAAAAAATATAATTTCTCTGAACTCTACATGTATTTAAAATCCTATATGCATTACTGTCAACGCTGTATATTTCAATGTATCATGCCAGAACATAATTTCTTGAACGGCCAAGCACCACGTGCTAGTGCAAGGTAAATAATATATTTATTCATTGAATTAGTCACTTTAGTACTGTAAACGATTATAAAAAACTTTGTATCGCATTTATTGTATTAAAAAATATCGCATTTCCTATTTATTTCATTTCATATAATCACGTGATGAAAATGAAATTTTTTTAGGTTTTATTTGCGGTAGTAATTCATTTATTTTTTAAATCAGAGTTTTTGTAAATGCAATGGTAAAGCATTATTAAAAGCTGATTTTTTGAGATGCTCGTGCAGATAATAAAATTTCCATTCGTTGCCTAAGCATTTTTGTTGATGCCAAAAACCTCATCCCAAAAACTATATCATGTTCTGACATGATAAAAAAATTCTTTTTGTTTTTTCAAAATTAATGTTCATTTATCTGTAGATAGTGAAATTTAAGTCTTTGGAATTTTTTAAAATCGCATTATCTTCATGGCAAATTTTCTTTGCGCATACGTTTATTGTTTATTTCGTATTTAATCATTTTCTGTCGATTATTTATTAGAGACAATACCAGTTTCTTAAAAATAATTTTAGTTTACAATGTTATTTTAATTAGGTATGATTCAAGATATTTTGTAAAAGAAATTCTAAAAATTCTTCATAATTCCCTTTAATTCTTTAAAATAAATAAATATTCCATGGACGTGACTTGCCATGGACAAGCTCGCTGATACAGTCTGCGATTTTAAGCCGAGGTGCGCCTCTTGTTTCAGTAGCGCTAACTAGGGCAAATAGTACGTCTTAGATATTCCCGCATCAAATTCGCTAGCATAGCCCCTTTTTACAGGGGAACGCATTCAAATATCCCACAGATAGAAAAGAAGAATAACAACCATGCCAGAACCAGGATTTGAACGCAAGTCGTCCAGATCGGGGGGGGGGGAACTCACTACCCCTGTGTCAGTGTGGTGATTGCTATTCATATAAGCCAGATAATATCTCCCGGACCGAAGTGCAATTTGGCCCAACGGATATGTTACTCGGCTACTAACCATTAGATCAGGAGTTCAGGCCTAGCGCTATCCGCTAAAAACCTCCCAAAATGGTGATCCAACGTTCGACCGTGGATAAACGCAACCTTCGCACATAACTTCATTCAACTGTCGTGGTGCCCTCTATCGGCGACTCAAAGCTCTAGACACGCATTAAATACGACAAGTTGATAATATCACCACCAACACTTCACATAAGTATCGTTCGCCAAACTCACTGGGGAGATACTCCGTGGTGATTGCTAGACAAAAGGCCATATAACATCCCTCGGACCGAAGTGCACTTTTGGCCCAACGGATATGTTACTCGGCTACTAACCATAAGATTCGAAGTTCGTGCCTAGCGCTATCCGCTACACCCTAAAATGGTGTCCCGGCGGCATATAAACTAACCTTACATTGATAGGAACCATACAAAAATTTAAGCCCGCTGATTGGTTGGACTCATCCTACGTCAGGACCTGTGATGTCAACTGATATATCTGTGTACTAATAGCGTTCCTTTGTTCTTTTTTTGACATAACTACATAATACATATTATTTTTTCATTCTTTTTCAAATGTCTGTGTTTTCTGAGACTAAACTTCTAACTTCATTTTGTAGTGAAGTTGAGTCATATGCACAGAATGTGATTACTGTTCGCAGCGGTGTGAAAAATTTAGAATTTTTAAGAGACAAAATAATAAAATAATAAATTCCCATTTTTCTAACAATAAATATTTTTTCATTGAAGATTTAAAATAAATTGTATAATTTTTCCAAAATTTATTTTTCAGGAAAATTAAGCATTTCAAAACTTATCTTATTTTCAATTGAAAAAAATCTGGTGCCAATTTTTTTAGGCCATTCCTTTTTCTCAAATACGGAAGTTGAAACGGAAGCCAACTTTCATTTACCAAAATTTTTTATTTTCATTCGGAAAAATTTCAAGGATTTTTAAGTGAATTCTTGTTTTTTTTCTTTCTGAAATAAACTTTTTACAAGGAATTTTTTTTGAAACCAAAATTGCTACATAAACGTTAATTTGGGGCAAATATTATAAATTCTGTTGTGTTTTTTACAGATATATCTCAATATAGAGCAGATAGAAAGCAGCAGAATTTGAAGCTTATAACAGCTGGCTATTCAAATTTTTTGATTTAAATGTGTGTGTTTTTTAATTCACGCAAAAAAAAATTGAGTTCGCTAATTTTCATAATAGAGGGCGCCATGATGTAATTTTAATTCGTTTCCAAAAGATGGTTAATTATAAAGGTTTACCAGTGAATAAAATAAATGATACAAAGAAACATATTTTAATTGATGCAGAGGAATTTTTTGTTCACAATCTCTTGTTTGAATTGACGAACACGAATTCCAATTCGTGTTCGTCAATTTTCCGAATTTCGCTATCCATTTGTAGCATTCTTCAAAAATTTTCACATCACTGCGTCAAAAGATTTGGTTTGGAGTAAATGATTCCACTTCATTATAAAATGGCCGGAAGATTTGTCTCCAAAAACAGAGACATTTCATAAAGATCGAGAAAAAGAAACTGTATGAATTTTTTATGTCTAAGACCAGAGAAACACTGCGCTAATCCTTAAACATCACATTTCATGACGCAGTATGAGTCCAACCAATCAGCGGGCTTAAATTTTTGTATGGTTCCTATCAATGTAAGGTTAGTTTATATGCGTCCCGGCGACCGACCTTGGATAAAACGCAACCTTCACACATAGCTTAATTCAACTGTCGTGGCGCCCTCTATCGGCGACTCAAAGCTCTAGACGCTCATTAAATACGACAAGTTGTTAACATCACCACCATCACTTCACATGAGTATCGTTCGCCAAACTCACTGGGGAAATACTCTGTGGTGATTGCAATACATATAAGTCAGATAAAATCCCTCGGACCGAAGTGCACTTTTGGCCCAACGGATATGTTACTCGGCTACTAACCATAAGATCCGGAGTTCGGGCCGAGCGCTGTCCGCTAAAAACCTCCCAAATCAGCATGTCGGCATAAGAATGAATAATATATGAATATATTAAGCTTATATTCATATATTTATTATATTATTTAAAAACTTATATTCTATTTTTTATTTTAATTTATTTCAAACTATTAAATAAAATTTCCATAAAGAGTTAAGTTACGCAAATTTCCTTAATAACTAATTAAAGTTCGAAAAGATTCATTATAGCTCTTTACCAAGTAAGAGCCAATTAAAGAAAATATTTTTTCAACAGCAAAAGATTCCCAAAAAACTGTTCATCACCGATCGAAACGGAAGTAACAGACTCGTCTGGCATCGTCAAGCGTAAAATGAGCACACGATCTTAAATTGCTCCCTGGAAGTGCAGATTTACCTCCTCGATTATGAAGTCTGTCTGGCCGCCTAATTTACGAACTCTTCGGCGGAATATCGATTCCGGTAAAGAGGGTGTGCAATCTATCATCGAAGCAAGTGGGTAAATAAAGTGGTGTGGCTCGGGGGCGTCGTTTTAATAGATCGGGTAGATTTGATTTCGAACAGGGAACACCTCTTTGAGGCCTTAAGGGCTGCTGACATTTGGGTGAATAAGGACATTTCGGGGGACCATTCGCAATTCGTTGAATGCCAAGAGACTAATATCGAGAGAATGTTCTGGGATTGGGGATAAAGAGACTGACAAATGTTTCCATTCATACTCATGCCAAGTTCAGTTGTTCATCCTCTAAAAGATAGCTGAGGTTCGATTTACAATTAAATATTTTGTAAATATGCTTTGGAGTAAGAAGAAGTTAAATTGTTGTTTCTGGTCTAGTTGCATTTGGTTGTTTGTACACATTAAGTTTCCTCGTTCGTGTAAAGTTTGAGTTATTCTGTTAATAGTGCCTTCAGTATATTACGTTATGTGTGTATATGTTAATAGTTATGTTATGTTATATGTGTATGTGTTAATTGTGATATTATGTTATATGTTTATCTGTTAATAGTTTTGTTATGTTATATGTGTATATATTAATAGTTATATGTTATATGTGTATATGTTAATAGTTATGTTATGTTATATGTGTTAATAGTTATCTTATGTTATATGTGTTAATAGTTATGTGATGTTATATGTGTATGTATTATATCTAATATGTTAATAGTGCCTTCAGTATATTTTTATCATGTCAGAACATGTTATTGTCTTTAAAATGATTTTTTTCTGGCGTCAACAAAATTCTCGTTGGCTAAAAATAAAAATTTTATTATCTGCACGAGCGTCTAAAAAATATCAGCTTTTAATAACACGTTGTCATTACGTTTACAAAAGCTCTGATTAACAAAAATAAGTTAATGATTACAGCAAATAAAACCTAGAAAAATGTATTTTTGAGCAAGCGGTTATATGAAATGAAATAAATAGGAAATGTAATATTTTTTAAACAATAAATGCGAGTCAAAATTTTTTGGTTCGTTTACTATACGAAAGTGACTCATTCGATGAAACGATTAAAATAAATAAAAAAAATATAATTTAACTTGCAGGAGCACGTGGTGCTTGGCCGAACAAGAAATGATGTTCTGACATGATAAATTGAAATATGCAAAGCAGATTTTCTTTTAAATCTTTTTTATATGTTGTTAATTTTGGAACTGGCACTGTAAAATTCGTTCTTTAAAATATGTTAGAGACTCTATTTCATAGTAACATTTTATTATATTTGTGTTTTGGACAATGTTATATAATGACAATCATACCACAGAGGTGTTACGTCCTCATACTAACATTATTTTTAATTATCTTTTAACTCTATTATCTTATTATTTACTTTTATGATAATATCTATACTGCTCAAAACAATTAAAAGTAAGTCTTATAAAACAACGGTATAAGCAATTTTTTTTGTATATAATGGAATGAGAGAGTTACAAATGCAATTTTTTTTACTTTTAAGCCTCAAAGTATGCATATTTTGAGTTTGAATTCGAAGACGACGCTTTATTGGCAGCGATTGATCGTAAGAGTATGGTGTTATTACTTACGTTACTTGCCTTGGACAAGCCCTGCTGATACATCAGCAGATTTTAAGCCGGAGGTATATGTCTCTTGTTTTACAAGTAGCGCCATCTAGAGACAAGAGCACGACTTAGCTACACACATGTCACAACCCTTTTTAGGGGGCAGGCTTCAATCATGCATATTCATTCACACATCTCAGATCGTAATTTAGACCTGGAAAAGAAAACGATCACCTCTTACCGAGTACACCAGGAGGTATTACTCTCGATCCGGAGGACTTTGCGACCACGAGCAGATTTAACGAGCACCAGCATCCACACACTCGGGTAATCTTTTGGCCGGTGAGTTTCGAACTCGTACCCTAAGGAGTACGAATGCAACGCTCTACCAACTAGGCCATCCCGGCGTGATCGTAAGAGTATTGATTTGATGAGTGCGATATCTCAATGAAGTAATTTAACCGAATCAAAAGTTTGGGGATTTTTTGGCTGGTTAGAGGAGGACCAAACACAAGCCGAAATAGAAGAAGCCCTCGGAGTTTCCCAAATTGTGATTTCCAGGATAATGTAAATCACAATCTGACCAGGGCGTAGACTCACAACAAAGCCAAATGAAGACCGTTTTTTAACGATAACAGTTCGGAATCGTTGAAATATGAATGGTAATCTTCTTCAACAACATCTTTACTCGGCTACTGACACTATAGTTTTGACACAAACTATCCGAAGCCACCTTCACATTATATATCTGTATGCTGTACCTTCACATTATATATCTGTGTGCCACATCGACAGTAAGGCACCATTAGCCCCACAGGGAATGGGCAATAGAACATGTGAACTGGAAAATAAATGAATGGCGCAGTATTCTTTTCTCTTATGAGTCCCGTTTTCTTTTCATCCTGTTAATAAGTGCATTTTCAACTAGAGGGAACTTGCCAATAGAAACAATTCTGCGTTCGCAAATGAAATTGTAAGATTTGGAGTTGGAAGTGTGATGGTCCATATCCATACTGACTTATCCATTGATACTGATCTCCATATATTTTTGAAATGAAGCTCTGACTGGTCGTCGCTATAGGGGTGAGAAACTGAGACCTATTGTAGTCTCTTGCATTGCCGAAATTTGAGATAACTTCGTGTTAATAGAGGACAATTGGAGGTTACAAAGTGCTAACTTGACAAATGATTTCCATTTGCATGAAGATGTCACACGAATAGAATGGTCAATGTGTTCCCAGGACATGAAACCAAATAGAACATGCTCTGGAAATTCTAAGTTGACGAATTGTTGGATGCCTATAGATGAGGTATAATAGATTGCATGTTTCATCTGATTATTGGGTTTTGCATTGATTTGTGTGTTGATATATAATAAATATATATCAACTGATTTAATAAATATTTAATTAATAATAGTAGAGAAATCAGCTAAATAGTCAAGTTATCTTACGAAACATCCAAAAAATTAGTGTAAAAATCGATTTTTATCACTCACTTCTACAACAAAAGAAATGGACAATTCATAAATGGAGAAAAAAAACTAATTATTTTTGTAATTTATTTTGGGGAGGGGCCATAAAATTCAATACTATCTTATTTCCCCTCAAAATTGTTTAATATAATTCTTCACATCATCCGTGCTTCTTAAATGGAAATTCTTCTGACAATTGACTTGTTTTAAAGCTATTGATTAAAGATGGATTCCACCTAGTTTTTTGTGCGGAGTTATAATTTATATTTAAAATTGAATATTAATTTTTTTAATTAATTGAATCTGATATAATTCTATACTCCTAGGCACAATTTAAAGCATTTAACGTATATGTTCCTTATACCTAGAAGGAATAGTTGCTCTATTAAAATTTTTCTAAGGCTGTCAAAGGAAAGTGAAATAAGAAGTATTTTGTGTTTTTCCGAGATAAAATTGGAGTATAATATTGCACAAAATTTATTTTTATTAATTCCTCAAATTTATAATAACAGCTATTCAAAATAATAAATTTCAATTATGTACAACCTTATCTTCAATTTTAATTTATACTTCAATTTTTATGCTATGATACTGATCAAAAGAGATTTCTAAAAATTCTTAAGAGGGCGAATTTATTACATAAAATTGTTTATGTTTTGCTTTTTTTCATGTACAGAAGAAATAAAAAGGATGAGTTATAAGTATAGTGATTAACAATGTACAGTTGTTTACTTATAATGGCATCTTTTTTATTTGAAAATGCATAAAAATAATTTTTTATCGGTATTTTCAAATAAATAAAAAAATTCAATCAGCATTTTATTTCTGTACTGTAATGTGAATATGACTTGATAATAATAGTATCAACTTCAAAAATGCGGTGTTCTCTCGACGAATAAAGAATATGCAACATCTGGACGCAGTCTCAATAGATTTCTCAGTCTGATGAAATGAATAATTTTTAATATCTAAATGAAAATTTTAGAAAAAACAGATATTATTTTTTTCTAAAAATAATAAGATCAACATAAGATGTTTCAATAATTAAATTTGAGAAAAAAAGAATAGAATAGTTTTTTTTCTCATCACGTAGTTCCCACAAATAATGTAATTTTTCCCGTAGCAAACTATACAATTTTACTATGTAGTTTATGGAAAACCAAGAGTTTCAGTAAATATCTTACATTTGCCGTTTTTCTATATTATAAAAGTGTCAAATTACAATTTCTTTTTAATATAATAATGCATTACATCATTTTTTCCAGAAAACGACTTTAATCTTCAGAAAAAAGTTTTTAAAAGTTAAAATTAGAAATAAAAAATACAATCGAGAATTCAACAATCTTGGCTTGTGTTGTTTGGTTTGTTTCTAAGTAGGAAATGAAATCAAAATTACCAATAATTCGTTCAGCGTACGCATTTTAAAACTCTAACTCATGAAAATTTGCCTCAAAATATTAATAAACTCTATGGAATTTAAATGCTAACTAATAGAATATATTAAATAACTGATTACATTAACCTGAGTTATAATGAGACGAAAATATATCAAAGTAAAGACTGGCCAATATGGCAACCTTTAGAACCTTCTAGTAATATCATAACCTGCAGTCATTTCTCGTCATACATCAATGCATGTCATCTTGTCGGAACGTGCCTTGTCATTTATGCAAATGTTTAGTTCTCGATCAATCCAACAGCGTCATATTACCCCTCAGCACCTATGATTTGCTGATCACTGATGTTTACCATTCAGTGATTATTCATCATTGTGATTTTGATCATGGAGATAACAGTGAATAGAAATAATGACATTTCTAGAACGCATTCCTTCACATCATGCAACATTGTAAAAATGTAAAATTCTTCCCGTGTAAATATTTTTGTTAACAAAATGTAACAAATGTATTCCTATTTTTCAATTTTATTTCACCTAAAATTTGAAATTTATTTTGTTATACATTAACTCTAGATACATGTTACCATTGTAAGAGATTTGACTTGGTTTGATTTTGAAATGAGAAAGACATGGAAAAACATTGAAGATCTGTTTATATATGTATTTGATAAGTTTTTATCATGTAAGAACATGATATTGTTTTGGGAATGAGGTTTTCTGACGTCAAGAAAAATCCGTAGGTGACAAATAAAAATTTTATTATCTAAATGAGTATCTCAAAAAAAAAAAAAAAAAATCCAACAACAAGCTTTTAATAAAGTGTTGCCATTATATTTACAAAAGCTCTGATTTTTTTAAAAAATAAGTTGCAGACTACAGCATTTAAACTTACAAAAATGTCATTTTGAGCGCGTAATTATGAGAAATGAAATAAATAGGAAATGTGATATTTTTAAAAACAATAAATGCAAGACAAAGTTTTTTCGATCATTTGCAATACTAAAGTGACTAATTCAAGGAAAATGAATAAAAATACAATTTAACTCGCACGAGCGCGTGGCGCTTGGCCGTTCAAGAAATTTTGCTCTGACATGATACATTAAAATATGCATAGCAGATTTCATTTTAATTATTTTTTTATGTATTTAAAAAATATTGCCGTTAGAGGCATCTAAAATACGTCTACACATGAATGTGAGCCTAACAATATTCATGAAATTTTTGGTAAAATGTCACCGAAAAAAAGGGCATTTCCTCTAAAAAGACATTTTTCTCTAAATTTGTCCTTTGGTGAACCCTTTTAATTTATCTTACTAAGCTGTGAAAATATAAGAAAGCCAATGCTTATAAATTATGTCTTTTCTTTAACTCGAGTATTACTCTAAACATTGACTGAAAAAAAATTATGCATATTTTGATTGAATGTAATTCCTTGATTTAAAAGTGCACTATGTGACTATTTATATGCGTTTAATTTGTCTTTAATTTCACTTTATTTACTGATAAAAAAGTTTAATCCCTGTAATTTATCAGAATAACTAATCATACTCTATTTTCATTAATGTATTAAGGCTAAGAGGCAGTCACAGTGTAATCGATCAAATCGATCAAATAAACGGGTAGCGTTTAACACAAATGTTGCATTTACAGCTTATATACAATAAAAAACGCAACTCGTTCTCATCTAGGTTAATATGTTGGGAAATATTTACATCTGGGATAACAATTCCGTGATTAATACGAAGAAACTAACAGAATGTTTGCTTATCCGGCTACTGTGTGTAGCTCAAGAGATCTACGGATTTACCTACGGTAGATCTTTAATCGACTCGAGATCACGTATATTTCTTCAGCTGCCCAGCTCTTCAGCTCGTCAAAATCCAGCTCTTCTCGTCTCGTCGTCGGATCAGCTCGACTCGCCGTCTAATCCTTTCAAAACCTTCCATTTTATCCTCGGTCAAACTCCACCTCTCAGGTTAGCATTGGGGCACTGAAGCTGCCAATCATCCAATAATTATTCAGAAATATCCAAGTGGTCAGCAGTTAACCGTGGGAATATTTTCTACTCATCCACGCCCTTAGCAGACCCTTCGTAATAGGGAATTATTCACATTTGGAGGTTTTAGTACTTCTTTCATCAAAGGGCCGTAAAACGCATGTGTGGTTCATTATCTGAACTTTATTCCAATTCGGGTGGTTCCATAAGAGAAATAGTTACATCTGGGTTTTGACACGGTTTCCTTCTTCAAAGGGCTGTAAACAGCATGGGTGATCTATTATCTAGACTCTATTCACGTCCAGATGGTGACAATAAAGGGGGGGGAATTCACAAAGGCAGTTACAAAGGAAGGAACTGTCCCATAGCTGACCAGATGTAATAATGTTTAAACATGTGTCTCTTGGAAAGGGAGGAAAGTTTTACAACTTCTTTACAACAGACATTTTTATTATTAGTTGAGCTATTTATAACATAAAAAAAGTTATATTTAATAAATGACAGTGAAATTTTCCTGAGTGCAGTTTTTATAGACTTTTATGATTATAGTTCTATTTCAATGTTCATGCAAGTTCTTTGAATCGATTTTTTTAGCAAATTATCGATTGAAATTCCTCTTAAGCATTAATTTTGGCCTCAAGTCAGTTTTTAAAATCTCTAATTTCCATGAATAATTACATTAAATTAAGGTATATCTGAGAAATAAAAGCATTTAAACTTAAAGATAATTAACTTTTTTTAATTCTGATTTCATTTTCTGTCAAATTTCCCTTCTAAGAATAATTAGTTTTATTTATAATGTACATGAAAAAAGCTTATAAAAAGTAACATTTAAATATTTATTAATTGGTCTTAAAAAATGGAATATTGCTGAATTGCTGATTTTCTTAATTTAAAATGAAATCCAATTAAAATTCTTATTTCTTCCATAAATATTTAATCATGCTCTTTATGCATTTCTCTTTAAATATATTTTATATTTCTTCAGTAGAGATGAAAAAAAACCAGATTCTTAAAAATGAGTTTTTATATTTAATAAATGAAAAAATTTCATAAATAATAATATTTCAGGAATATATTTTGAATCAAAAGAGAAATCTATTTTCACAAATAAATATATTTTTGACGCTACTAAAAAATATCAAATGAAAAAAAAGTATCGTATTTAATATATTTAAGATACAGTAAAACTTCTTTTCATAATCATACATTAAAATTCTATTATATAGTAATAAAAAGAAAACCTTTCAGTATGTTAAATTGAAAAGAATTAATTAAACAAGTAATCCAATAATAAATAAAATATGCTTAATTATATGGTATCTTGACCCAAAAAAGAAAATAAATAAATGAAAATCTACTTTGATTATAAATGTTTTGTTATTTATTATTTAAGAAATTTCTGACGTAACTGAAACAATTGAATTAGGGTCGAACTGACTAAGATGACTGGGAAAACTGAACTTAGGTTCATGGTACTTACAACAAAATAACATACATAGTCCAAATTCCGAATATATATTTGTTATAACATTTGAGTAATTTTGAATATATTTTTGAATAATATTTGTCAAAATACCCGCTGTTTCGTTGAATTAGTACTATTTACCTATTTTTCCACACACACACACACACACACACACACACACACACACACACAC
>JAOUZG010044158.1:3485828-3499577 GCA_026289955.1 Argiope argentata
CACACACACACACACACACACACACACACACACACACACACACACACCTCTTAATTTTAATCCTAATTAATTTCCTAACTTTCAATTTAATTTAGCCCATAGTAATATCATTCTAAAATATTCTCTTATTTCCTGATCCATTCCACTTGTTCTAATTAATTAATTCAACAGAAGCTGTGTAAATTTGCTGAAACAGCTTAACGCCTGCTACTTTCTCACACTCCTTGGGAGAGATGAAAAATGGTGACCTAAATAAAATACCTTTAAAAAGATCCATGTGTTTCCCTTGCCTCTTATGTGTAAGTCATGGAAAGTCCCATCCAAATCTGGTTTTAGAAGCTCTATAAAAATATTTATCCCCATCAAAGTCTTGGTATTTAAGACCAGGGAAAATGATTCCCCTATCCTTTTTTGTGCACAGCTTTTTCGTCGATTCCGTGTTGTGTCGTTCTGTATTGTGCACGTCGCTTTCCCTTGTAAATAATGCCTGCTGTACTAGAAGGCTAACTGACCTTTTCCATGTTAATTCTAAAAAGCAATGCTACAAAATCTTTATTAGGAACGAATCTTATTTGGTTGTACTCGTGACTCTTTTCATAACTGCACATAAGTTATTATGGGATTTATTTCACAATTTTGAACGAAAATTCAATGTTTGAGTGCACACTGCAGAAGGCATAATCTTCTAACACAGACATATATTTAATCGGAAACTATGCTTAAAATATGATTCTTCCAGTAAAGCTATTTTTAAAATTAAATAAGAAATTTAAAATCAGTATACTGCGGTTTTCCAAATTGTGTATTTGCATTATAAATAATAGTGCAATAAGAATTTAAAGAAGTGGATTTTAAATGGGCATTTTTTCGGTAGATATTAAACCAGCATGTGAAAGAACTACAAATACGATGTTGATTAAATTGTATGATTGGTGACACAAAATGGATGAAAGAACTTCCATATGGAAGTTGTAGAAAGCAAAATTAAAAGCCCATTTAATGGTTTGAAAATAATTCATTTCAAGCTGAACATGAAAAACTTAAATATTAAAATTTGAAATACTGTAATTAATGTCAATGTTTTTGAGAATGAGAAATAACTTATTACGAGGTTTTCTCATTTCTTAGGTCTTAAAGATTAATTCTGATTTAAGGAAATATAATGTTCATGATAATTAGAATAAGAATAGAATAAATGCGGTTAAAATATATACAACAGATTTGAACCCACCGTAATTAGAATATGTAAAGATTCATTATCAGAAATGCAGACGTTCTAAACACAGCCGAGAAAACTTGAACGGAAATGTCAGTGTTCTCAAACAAGTAACATAGTTATAGTTGGTACAATTCAGCAAACTATATTACGGATATAAACTATATTTTGAAACTATTATAACGCACAGGTAAAATTTACAATAATTGGTAAAGCCAAAATTCTTTGAACAGTTGCAGCTTCCTAAACATATAACTTTGTTCAATATACATTCTAAATGGCTTCTTCTGTTTAGGAATTTTTTAAAAATTGCTGGTTTGAAAGCATACACAGAATGAAAAAACATTACTTTTTTGGAATAATAAGAATTAATCTAATATATCCGTCACTCTATGCATTCATTCTATTATGTCTTATTTATAAGGAAACTATGATTTTACTTCATTTGAATTTCCCACGGATGCATAAATTCATTTATTATTATATCAGAACATGATGGGTTTTTTTTGAGGGGGGTGAGGGTTTGGGATCAACAAAAATCCGCTGCCGAAAAATAAAAATATTATTATCTGTACGAACGTATCAAAAAATCTGCTTTTGATAACGCATTGTCAATGCATTTTCAAAAGCTCTTATTAAAAAAATAAGTTAATGACTACAGCAAATAAAACCTAAAAAATTGCCATTTTTAGCACGTGATTACATGAAATGAAATAAATAGGAAATGCGATATTTTTTTAAACAATAAATGCTGGAGAAAGTTTTTTTTTTTTGGATCGTTTGCAATACTAAAGTGATTCATTTAATGAAACCATTAAAATGAATAAAAATATAATTTAACTTGCACGAGAGCACGTGGTGCTTGGCCGTTCAAGAAATGATGTACAGACATGATACATTGACATATACATAGCAGATTTCTTTTTAATTCTTATTAAAACATAATCACATTTCACATAAATTTTTAATTTCCAAAGTGTCTATAAATTTCTCCTAAGTAAGTGATTAATTAAATAAATTTCTTCTGTTTAAAAGTGAAGAAAATGGAATGGTGAAACTGATAATTAAATGGATTCTAAATGTTATGTAAGCAGAAGGAATGAATTAGTAGACTATTTAATAGAAATTAATTATTAATTTAACAGAATTAATAAAGTATTTGATTATTGATATGATTATGTCATGGATAATGAGGAAAATATTCATGTTAGAGTCAAATGACTAACATCGTTATATGTCATTTCACATTTATCTGTTAGCTTTCTTATGCTATACAGTGGCGAAATATATTTTAAACATAAATTACTACAAATGATTGATATAAACATAAATGGCCTCATTAATCTCCTTTTTGAGGAATTTTTAATCGTTTCCATAGTCTTTAAACATGCAGTATAAGACGGAAGAAACAATTAATGTATTAGAAATTAATATTAGAAATTACACTCAAAGTATGGTCGTCATATTTCAGACTAACAACATGGGCATCAGTACAAAACAAGTATTTTAAGCAACAGGTTAAGTTCAAGTTTTGTTATGTTGAATTCCTTAAAAGTAATAATCAAGGGAATAAATTAAGAAAGTTTATGGATATTTTTAATCTGAGAATTTCATTTGACTAATGAGAATAGAATTTTGATTTAGAAATTCCCATGGATTCTTCCAATAAATAATATATCTTAATTTAAGCATTAATCTAATATTTAGTTCACTAAAAAATTAAAATAATAGTAATGTAATAATGCATTAATAAAAATGATACTGTAGCTATATTTAAAATATATATAATGTAACATTAAATTGTTATAAAGTTAGATGTTTATTTAAAACGAATCATATTTCTCATACTTAAATAAGCGTTCATTGTAATATGTTAAATCCATGCGTTAATATGAGGGAGTGATATACAGTTTACTTGCATCGAAAAAATTTCTTTAATAAAAGAATGTAAAAAGATTTATTTTTTAATTTTTACTAAATTAAGTTATTTTTAAAAATTAAAATATTTTTTGATTATTTTAAATTAGAAATTACAAAATTTAACTACTTTGAACTAAGAAAGCTTAAAGTACTTGATTGTAATTATAATTATGTTGCCATTAAATTTAAAGCAACTACTACTACTTTTGAAAATATTTGATTGGTTGATTGTCAGATTTAATACAAGAAGAGTCCTTTTGTAGTCAATTTAAGCTATTTATAATTAAAATAGCTTAAATTTTTTTTCTAAAGAAATAATGACTTTAAAAAACTGCATCGAAAATCAATTTGTTCTAGAGTATAATTTTACCTTATCGATTTGTTTATTTTTTTACATTGAAGCATTTTGGAGAATTATTTGAAAGAAGCAAAAGAAAAATGGAGTTCATTACAGGAAAATTTGAATATGATACGAATAAAATATGTAGATGTCATTTATGTGAATTCGATTAACATAATTTACAGAGTATATGAATCCGATTCAAACGACGTATTCGCATTGAATTTGACATTTAAATATAATGAGCAATAAAAAGTATCCGGATACTTTTTTATAGATTCATGATGTTTCTGTTCGTTTATTTCAAGATGAAATGAACTTCGCATCGATTCAGCAAACCAGCACTCGAATGGATTCAGTAACAAGCATGTCGCTGGTTGGAACAAGTATTTCCCTTTCAGAATGGATTTCTCGTTGACAGCGAGTAACAAAGTTCACTTTACAGAATCTTTTGGAAATAGGCAGCATGGGAACAACTCGTCTCTCTCTCTCTCTCCCTTTTGCCTGCAGCAATGATTTAAATGGGTAGAACATTTATTTGTACTGTCTTCAACGACATCTCTGCTCGCGAATATTCATCAAAGGTGATGTAACTTTAGTGCCTTTTATCAAAATGAACTGACGCCATAATTAGTAGCTGCTGTTTTGGATAAATTTCTATCATATTCGCGATTTAAATGGAGGATATAGCACGAAACAAAATGAGTCTTTGATATTATAGAGTTTGCTGAGATGATCGTAGAGGATATAGAAGGTTCATGAGATTATTGTAGAACGTTATCTGTTCGTTCCCGTTCTGGTGCTGACTGTCTTTATATCCTGCTTTTTGTATTCAAGCAAAAGAAATGAAAATGGTTGGAATTTAAACTATAATTACAGGAATATAAAAGCTGCACTTTTAATTAGAATTTGACGTGTATATTGGTAATTGTGAATTTTGGAATGGTACCTTATTCTTTGTGAATCCTGAGGAGTATATAGTAAATATTTTCTAAGTTAATAGCAATGAAATCATTAGTATGAGAAAGGTTGTGTTAGGATGGGACAGATGGACATCAGCTTTTCTCAACACGATGGCGCATGAACATTAATCAGTTTTGAAATTATTAAGTACTACCATCTATTTGCATAACTCAATAATAGTATTCATTTAGTAGTGGTAAAAAAATCTTAAAAGGATATCGTCTAAACATGGCAAAGGAAAGTTTAATTTAAATTAATACTTGCATACTAAAGCATAGCATAGTTATTGAACTAGGTAAGTAACAAATAATTAATAATAAATAATAAAAGTAATAAAAGTAAGCAATTTATAAGTTAACAAAAGCAGTCCAGTCTTGGGTTCTTCTTTATGATAAGAACTTATGGGAATTAACATTTTTTTAGTAATTTAACAAAATTAGTATGCTTTACAGAAGATATATTTTTTTGTATTTTATTAAAACATCTAAATGTTATGTTTATAAAAGAAATTTAATGCTTGAATTAAATAATTTAGGATAAGAAAAACAAAATATATCAATTATTTGAAAGATGAATGGAACTTTTTTTTTTTTTCGTTTTTCTTTCTATTAAAAAAAACTCTTTGTAAAACCTATTTAGTTCCCAATTATAAAATAATAACAATATAAATACTAGTAAGAAATTGTTTATCAAAAGTTTTTCGACTGAAGCATTTGTTAGTGGTCTTCAGAAAAATATTCATGCAAAAATTTAAAATGACTAAAATAAGTTGTTTCACTCCTGCAGTATCATTTTAGTCAAACATATTGCTGATTATAACAAATACACTTTTATCTATACAGATCTTTTAATGTCTTTCTACTCATACAATTAATATATTTATTGTATCATTACATATATTGCTTTCTTTATTTCCCATTAAGGGGCTTTAACAAATAAACAGACCTCGAAAGTTGGTCATATGCTACTCCTTCTAATTTAAGAAAAAAATTCACTAAATTAATAAATTTTTACTGCATATTTATAAAGTACTTAACTTTATAATTATTAATTTTCAAGTCAGTGAAATTATTTTCGTTTTGAAAATATATATGAATAAAATATCTTCCTTATAAATTGTCAATGACATAATTTGCATGAGTGCAAAACTTTTTCAGAAAATAAGCAACTTATATGAATAAATGCTACACAAATTTACTACAAAAGAACTTAATTTATTGCTCATTCAAAGAGATAGATTTTTTAAAAATATATTTACTGTAGTAATTTTACTTTTAATGTTGTAGAAACGGAATGTTTTTTTAAAAAACATGTTAGCTTATAAGTAAACACTGAACAATTTTTTTTCATAACATTGCTTCTAATTTGAGTCATTATTATGTGTGTATAGAAAAATTTTATGCTTATACGATGAACCATTTTTCTTAAATTCTGCTCGGAAGCTCTGGAAATATACTATTGATAAAAATGCTATAAAAGTAAATGTTTCTAAGTAAAAAGTGTTACGATGCTGTAAAATTGTTTCTCAGCACAGTAAGTTGAACAACTGGAAAGATAATTATAATATTAGCCCTGTGAGTATTAATTTGAGGCCGCGTCAGTGGTCTCAGGGCTTGGCGACCATTTGGTGACAAAATGGGTATTCCAGGAAACTTTAGGAATTTTAATGATCCAGCCAATAAAAACTAATATGCGCCTTGATTGGATCAAAAAGTTTTCGGCCCACCTCCTAGTACCTATAAAAGGCAGGAGCCCAGTACCTATAAAAGGCCCTCATACTACAGGGTGAATTGAACCGGAAAAGCAGTTGGGGTATAAGACGAGTAACTAGCCTTCGAGAGGAACCGGAAACAGAGTACCAATGTTCTGTGGAACTCAAGCGAGTACTGGACTTCTATGTGACGAATATTGATATGTATTGTGAAAGCAATGTCCTGTCATGAGTGGAGTATTCAGTCGTGTGGTAGTAAGTCGGCAGCTAAAGTGAGGAGACCGTGAGAACTTCAGTCGTTATGAGAGACCGTGGAGCAAAGTTCCGTGGATCCCCTCTCAATTTGGATTTTATCTGGCAGTTTTGTGTGCTGTGGTCGGTGTCTACTTGTGAACAACTGTCTGTTGTAGCTTTGTGTTCGTCTAGGCAATGCATATTTGTCATCTGTGTATTCGGCGTCTTTGTGTTAAATTGTTGATGTCAAATAAATGCCGTTGATGTTTTCTAATGAGGTTTGTTGATTGTCTTCACACCATATACTCACTATAGACGAGACCTGATGAATTTACGAACTTAAAAGTAGTAGTTGAATTGGAAGATCCGTAACTAAAGTCAACAGTGACCAAATTTTTGACTGTATCTTTATAATTAATTAAAATAAACACATATATAATGTTAAAATTGTTGAGAAGAGTTTCGAATGTCAAATGAATTCATAAAAGCATTTAGAAGAATTAAAATTTTAAAGGCACTATGGTCCCATAATAAAGATAGTTATTTTTGGTTTTACCATTTTTTTAAACGAAAATAATTTGATAAGAGACAGGAATACAGAATCTAATGATGGATTCAAGGGAATATTATTATAGAGTATAACTTAAAAACTAGACGCATTGTTCTTCTCATTAAAATCGTTTTATTCTTCGATAAAGCGTGCTTTTATGACAAAGACAAAACCCGTTGTTAATTTCTTTTAAACTCTCGTGAAGAATTCATAATTATTTTCTTTCTCATTTCTGCTTCTCAAAAAAAAGATGAAATTTAGAGAAATCACTTAAAGTTTTCATTTTTTCTTCTGAATCAATTTTCCCGTTCTTTATTATCGTTATTTTTTTACTTATTGTAGCATTTTGAAATATGTTTGTGTTACTTTCTGTTGAAAATGGGCTTAAATTAGGCACATATCTATTATTTTTAAAAGCTTTTGTATAATATTGCGATTTATTTCGACATAAAATAGCCTAAATAAATTACGTTATTTTTGCTAAATTTTTCAAATATTTAAATTATTAATTTTGTTTCAAACTTTTAGTTTGCTTTGCCAAATCAAATTGATCAATATTAAGCATATTTATTGCAATACATACTGTTTAAGAATTCGGAAACAATATTGATGTTAATAATATTGAGACTGGTTATCTTTAAAAATAATTTTTATTTTAGATATTGTTTCCATCTTTGTGTAAAACAGTGTTAGTAGTATTATTAACCTTTGCTTACAATCGCCATTTTATCTTGAACTATCAAATTTATCTGAAAAAAAAATTCAGAGGATAGAAAAATGCATTTTTAAAGGATGAAATGTTGAAATTTTAAGTGTTATTCGAATTAATCAAAAATTGATAGAGATTCAGTGAAGTTAATGTTTTTTAAGATAATTTTAGAAAATTTTATTGTTCTAATGCATTATTTATTAGATTGTAAAATTTAAAAAGAATCTTTATCTTTAATGATGTCAATTTAAAGATAATATAAATTTTTCTTGAATTTTATCTAATGTTGAAAATATTTTCATTTTCATAATTTTTAACAATCTTTTTCATTTTCGAAGTAAAAATTGAATATTTTTTTGCTGTTTTTTTAAAAATATAACACCATAATTATCACCGCTTTTGTATGTTTCCAAATAAATAATAAATTTTGAAATGAATTAAAAATAATTTATCAAAAAATATATCATATTCTGCATATAAATTGAAACAATGATTATTGTTTTTAACTTCAAAGAATGAATAAATGATATAATTCAATCTAAGATAGTACTTATTAGAATAAAACATTTTATTTCACGGAAAAACTCGTTCTCTGCATCGCATGTATATTTATGTTCATTAATTCTAAGAAAAATGCAGAACTCTCATTGTTTCAACATCTGACGAATTCACTTTATCCTTCAAGTGGATCAGTAACAAGGGAACCGCCTCTATCTGAAACAAGCATTTCCCTATCAATGATTTCACAAGGACAGAGAAGGACAAAGGGTGCTACACAATATCCCTAGAATATAGGTGCCGAAGGAACAACAACCCTATTTCTCCGTTTTGCCTACAGCTATGATTTAAGTAGGAGGGATATTTATTTGCAGATTCTCCAGTGACTTCTCAGTTGGCGAATAATCATTAAAGATGGCATGAACTTAGTGTCCTTCAGTCATACGGACGATACCTTAATTAGTAGTTCCTATTTCAGACAGAGTTGCATCACAAAGGATTTTCATGATTGAAGAATGGACTATCATGAGCAACAAAATAAAGCTATGATGTCAGAGAGCTCATAGGGGAATAAAAAGAATTTGTCATAATGATATAATTTCAATTTGAACTCACATTGGAGTTGAGTGTTTTTGCATGCTGACTTTTGTATCAAGCTCGAGAAATGGGAATGGTTGGGTTGGAACAGCAATTTTAAGAATTAAAAAATGACAATTTGTAATTAAAACAATTAATGCTGTAGTTTTTTCCTTATAAGCCAGATAATATCCTTTGAGCTGAAGGGTCCCTTTTGCTTGATTGGCATATTACTCGGCTACAGGCCCAAACGTCACAGCTTCGTACCGCGATCTTCAAACGCTACATTGGTGACCTTGACAACGCAACCTTTCGCAAAGTCGTGGCGCCATCTACCCGCAGCAAAATCGTCAGACTCACTTGACGAAAGCCAAGAGCAAAACCCAAAAAAAATCGTCAGACCCACTTGACGAGCAAGCAGCAACTCGCCATAACGCTTGGCACAATACAAAAATTGTTCGCTTCTTCACCGACTCACTGGTGGGGAAGTACTGTAGCGTTAGCCTTATAAGCCAGGATATTATCCTTCGAACTGAAGGGTCCCTTTTGCTTGATCAGTATGTTACTCAACTACAAGCCCAAACGTCGTAGGTTCGTACCGCGACCTTATTTCGCTACAATGTTATTGTAATAACTATGCAAACCAAACAGAAATGTTTTCTTGAGTTTATTATTGTTGGCATATATGTATGATTAGAATGGAATATATTATTTAAAATTGTCGATTACATGTCAGATTATTAATAATGACTCAGAGTTCTCCTCTGGACTACTACGAAACACGTATACGCTCTCAGCGTGGAGGCTCCCCAATTTTACTCATGGTTTCCACCTCCACACAACTTCTGTATGCTGACTTTTGATCTAGCTCGAGAAATGGGGATGGACGGATTGAAACCGCGATTTTAAGAATTAAACAATGACAATTTGTAATTAAAACAATTAATGTTTGTGTAATAACTATGCAAGCTAGACATAAATGTTTTCTAGAGTTTATTATTGATGGTGTATGATAAGGAATATATTATTTACAATTATGGATAACATGTCAGATTATTACTAATTAATAATGACTCAGAGTTCTCCTCTGGACTACTACAAAACACGTATACGCTCTCAGCGTAGATTCTCTACAATTTTACTCATGATTTCTACCTCCACACAACTTCTGTATGCTGACTTTTGATATAGATACAGAAATGGGGATGGGTGGATTGAAACCGCAATTTTAAGAATTAAACAATGACAATTTGTAATTAAAACAATTAATGTTTGTGTAATAACTAGGCAAGCTAGACATAAATGTTTTCTAGAGTTTATTATTGATGGTGTATATTTTAATGGCATATAGTTTGGAATATATTATTTACAATTGTGGATTACATTTCAGATTATTTCTAATTAATAGTGACTCAGAGTTCTTCTCTGGACTCTACAAAACGTGTCTCAGCGTCGAAGCTCTACAATTTTACTCATGGTTTCCACCTCCACACAACTATTATTTAATCTCTTCACTTCACATCCGCTTGAGGATGCCCATCACTGTTCTGTCGGGGTTAGTGACATGGCAATATAACTCTAAAAATATATGAAAAAATATCCATATTTTGTGCCAACCGAAGAATTTTTTAAAATCTGAACACCATACATTTAAAGAAAAATTACCACTGATTATAAGCCTCTTGTATAAATTATAAATTGTATAAAGTATAAAAAAGTACAAAAGGAATCTATGATGTCAGAGAGATTGTTCACCTATTAATAGGGGGATACAAAGGATTTGTCATAGTGATATGATTTCAATTTCAACACATAGATGGATCCAAACCACAATATTTATAATTAAACAATTACAATTTGTAATTAAAACAATTAATGAATCTTTAATAACTGTACAATGTTTGTACAACTGTATATTTTTCACATTTTCCTTCTAGAATTTATTATTGATGGCACATACATATGACTGATATGAAATATTTCGAAGCCGAACTATGAGAAAGTTGCTACTTTCAATATGCATTAACTGTACCAGTAAATTTCGTAATGTTCTTATTCTGAAATTTTCGTTCTTGCTTTGCTAGCAACAAACAAAACATCAAGAAAGCTAACATTTTTATTTAGATGCAAGGAAATTTTTGTTCCTTATTGATAAAGACAAAATTTGAAAATAAAATCATTAACTGTAATAAAATAATTAAATAGTAGTGAAAATTAAATTAAGATAGCAATGAAGGAAGCATTTGAAAAGAAATCAAACTTTATTACAATCAACTATGCATGAATATCACGAGCAGTGGAACATGCAATGAAAAAATGGTGATTAAAATATCTAACATTGAATTTAAAAAGGAAATAATACATTCATCATAATACATTAATGATATGTTTCGCTATTATAACAATCATTTAATATTTGTATGTATATAGAATGTAGGATGTCCTAAAAAATGTTGAAAAGTGCTTAGATTTTTTAAAAAAATTTTAGCTTATCAAAAATCAACTTTTCTTCAATAAATGTATAAACTAAATAGCAAAGTACCTAGAGTAAGATGGTAAATGACAGAATATTTTTAAATATCTTCATCTATTTTTAAAAAAAAATTAGTTTTAATAACATTTTTTTCTTTAAAATTAAAAAAAAAATTATTTTGTATATTATGATTTAAAATAATTATATAGTCATAGTATATATTAATTTTATTATAATTATATAATAAAAAGAAAATTAATGAAAATTATTATATACAACTAAGTAAAAAAAACTATTTAGAAAGTATTGATTACACTTTATTGAAAGTTTAAAAATAATGTTATAAATGTGAATCACATATTAAATTAATATTTTAAATAAGAAAATTAGAAGGATAAGAAAAGAATTTGAAAATTTGGTTTTTGAATTCTATCTTGCACCTTTCACTATTTTTGCGACATCCTACAAAAATGTAACAATTTAATACTGATATTTGAGTCTAAAAAATCAGTTTCTTTTGAAGTTAATGTTAACAATAAATCTTCTCTTTCAATATGACAAGTAATTTATATATCAAGATTCTTTTATAGGCATTTTCAATTTATTACTATAACTGGATAATTCTTACAAAATTCTATAATCATATATTATGAGCAGCATTAACCAAAATATATTACAAATTATTTTTATTGATATAAAACATTTAATCTAAGTATAAAAATTGCAAAAGAAATAAAAGAATTTTTTCTGAACTCAATTTTTAAATCTTGTAGTATAACACCATATTTGTAAACAAATTTTAGAAAATTTTCTGGATTTTTGCTAAGAAAAAAAGACATTCATGTTTTTTTCTTGATATAATAGATTGGTTAGATATACAAATAATGTATGTCTGTAATAAATGATGAAAATTCTAAGAACTGATATTCTTAGTAATTCTACTTTTTCGGTAGAAAAGACATCATGAAATGCATAACTACATACTATTTTACATTTGTAAATCTTTGGTGACTTGTATGAAAGGATTTCAGTGATTATAAGAATGATCTGAATAATATGAAAGTCTGATCGTAAATAATTTTATCAAGTTAAAATTTAGTAATTACGTTAAGGTTACAATATTTTTCGTATATAAGAAAAAAAAGCTTTATGTTATTATTTCTGTACATTAACTAAATATAATTTGATTCATAATGTCTGTCACAATGTTTGTGGAATGTCTAACAAGTTTGTTGTTTTCTTATGAAATTATTCTTTTATCAGAAATATGCTATAAAAGTACTTTTGATATCGGTAACTGTAATTTAAAAATATAGCAAAGGATAAAATTAATTAATTTTCTCATTTGAAATTTTTATTCATTAATTATAAAAGCAATTTACAGGTTAAACATAAAAATAGAGTGCGATATTTGAAGCCTGATTACTGAAAATGTTTCTCTCTGGGATGAAGAGGAAGTGGGGGAGGGTAAAATAAATAAGTTTATTCAACTAATTATTCCGTTTATGAGAATTCGGTGTAGGCAAAAACAATTTATTTCTATTTTTGGAAAAATGTGCAACATGATACTATTATCTCAGTTGCAGAAATCAATTTGCTACAAAAGCTACAGAAACTGTAGCAAATTTCACTAAACAATCAATGATTTTTCCACAATTTACATTAAGCATAGTGAAACTTACGTTTACAGAGCAGAAAATATTCCATATACTGATATCATTAAGCGGAATTTTCAAATCTTGCAACAAAGTGGAATATAACATTGTGTGCTTTATTTTTTTGCATGATAATAGTTTCATTTCCATTCGAACAATATATTCTTTGAAAAAATAACGCAGAGCACTTACAGTTTTAATGATCATATTTGCTCTAGACGGACATTACATCATTAAAATGAAACAAATTACAAGTAATAGTTTAAGAAAAGATCATGAAGTACTGACATAAAATTCATCTAAAATTATGTGCATGCATTTTAAAAATGTGAGAATAAAATTTCAATAGAAAGCTACGCACAATGTAATACACTGATATTCAAAAAACTTAATATAGTTTTCAATACATACAATGAAGACATCATACAATATTTTAACACAACATAAAATATTTTTTAAACAAGAATTGTCCCAAAAATATATACAACTTGAATAACTATTATATAAAATTTGATATCTAAAAGTTGCAAAAATTATCTCTTATTAACTCGGAATTTTTTTTGTAAAACTGAAACGCACTTGATGTACTGATGGACAATATATACCGAACTGGGCTACAACTGGTACTGATGGAGAGCACATACTGAATTTTGCTACAACTGGTACTGATGGGCAACATAACCAGCATTGCGATTCAATTGGTCTGATTGACAACACATACCGAACTGGGCTGCAATTCGTACCGATGGATAACATATTTCGAACTGGGCTACAACTGGTACTGATGAAGAGCGCATACCGAACTGGGCTAAAATTGTTACTGATGGAAAACAGATACCGAACTGGGCTGCAATTCGTACTGATGGATAACATATACCGAACTGGGCTACAATTGATACTGATG
>JAOUZG010044158.1:3499587-3520791 GCA_026289955.1 Argiope argentata
TACTGATGGATAACATATACCGAACTGGGCTACAATTGATACTGATGGACAGCATATACAATATTGCGTTACGATTGGTCTGATGGATAACACATACCGAACTGGGCTGCAATTCGTACTGATGGATAACACATACCGAACTGGGCTGCAGCTGGTACTGATGAAGAGCGCATACCGAAATGGGCTAAAATTGTTACTGATGGACAATAATACCGAACTGGGCTGCAATTCGTACTAATGGATAACACGTACCGAACTGGATTGCAATTGGTACTGATGGACAACATATACAGAATTAAGTTGTAACTGGACTGATGGAAACAGAACGCGGCTACCATTGGTGCTTTTTTCAATTACAGTGAGTCACACCATTATGCTAAGTCATATAAACAGGGATTATTGTGCCTGGGCATTATGTTCATAAAATGTCGAGCTTTTAACTGATGAGAAACATGTACAGAATTCAGCTACAATTGGTACTGATGGACAAAAATGGATGAACCATTAATCCGTGTAATTCTGTAAGGGTTAAAAAGAGTGCTTAGGTAAAAACGATTTTCAATCAAACTTTTTTCTTACTCAATATTTTGTATTTTCAATAAATATGAAGCTTTGATGTACGCTATTAATCTTTAATTCAGTAGTTATTCAAAATGTATAAACGTATTTGGGACACCCTGTATTTACTAAGATAAATAAATTATTGTAAAGGATATATCTCGTCAGAAACCTTGTTTTGAAAATTGAGCATGTCTCATTGAACTACAACAGAGGCTTAAACTACGAACAAATATATTAAAGTGAAGAATAAAAGAATCTTAAAATGAAAATACTAGACTAACAAGAGTTTGTACTCAATAAGTAGGAACGCCTGTTTTGTTTGAATTTACAGGAAACTAAAAGAAAAAAAACTATTTTAGGATTATAGAATGGCAACAATATTTTTAAATCCTAATGGAAAGAATCGAGTGAAAGATTTGGCGAAAATCTTCAATTGGCGAGCGCCAACTTTTAACGGTCGATATTCAATACTTCCAACTAACTGTTTTCATATAAATTTAGTTTTCAATGAAAGCAAACCCTAAAATTGTTTCTCTGGAGAACTATTTTCAGTATTAGTATTTTTTCTTTGATTCTCAGAAGAAGATTTGGAAGACTGGGAAGTTTATTTTATGTCAAAGATTTTTTTTAACTTTCTACAAAATATAATATACAACCTATGACTAAAATATCTTGCACCTTCCCTACTGATAATAAGTAAGCTAAATAACGAAGATGTAATATCACAGTTGTGATTGTTATTGTGAGAATTGTGAATTATACATTCATTTTAAATTTCAATCATTGAATAATAGCCTCGAGAAAAACAGTATTTCATTGTTTAGTAAAGATATTAACTAAAATAAGTTTATTTTGATTTAGTAGTAGTAGTAGTAGTATATATATATATATATATATATATATATACAATATTTATTATTTAATATGAATATAAAATATTTAGAAATAGAAAGAGCATAAATCAAATGCTACTAAATTTTATTAAGATTCGTTAAAATAATAATACTACTACTACTTTTGATTAACAATATTAGTAATGAAACATGAACAGCAACAAAAATTAAATTAAATGTTACATTGAGCTAAGTTTTGCAATTTTTAAAAAGGGAATTATTATACAAAGACGCCAATTCCTGACATTTGAAAAAAATAATTTTTATAATATAAAAGAATGCAATTATTAATAAAGGACTTTAATATTAATGCCATTAATATTAAATGACTTTATTGATTCGTAACAAAAAACATGAGTATTCAGGGGGCAATAACTCGGCTAGAAAAGTTTTTTTTCTATTGTAGATACAATTTATTTATAAGAAAATATTAAATTAATTTAAAATATTAAATTAATAAGAAAATATTAGCAAATTAATTTAAAGAACAATAAATGCAAATTTAAGTTAAAAGCTAAGACGACTTAATCAAAAAAAATTTCTTGTTATTATGTATCCTGAATATGTAAAAAATAAATATTTAAATAATTAAATTAAAATGTAATTAAATTCAAGATAAAATATACAACAAGTATTATTCAAGATGCCTGATTAATCAAGCAACCATCTTTAAATTAAATTATTTTCTTATACATAAATGGTTGATATAATTTTAAATTTTTGAAGAATATATACAATTTAATAAAAAAGTGTGTTACAAATAATTTATAAATATTAGTTATACAGACATTCTTTGGGGAATTTCCTTCATAAATATATTTCTTCACAAGTGCTCTAAAGGAATAATTATTCCTAAATTGCCTTCAACCCCTTCACTACTATTCCGGCCCAAAACCGTCCTGAAAATTAATACTGATGCGCCGTTTAGAACCGGTTTCTGTTCCAAACAAAAGAAGGGTGTGAGGCAGGATGAAAAGTGAATCATCGTTATAGATGCCGTCGTTTTACATCCTGAATTTTTCTTCTGTTGAAAAAGATACCGGTCCCTAAATGGCTCTTTAGTATAGAACTTGTATGGCTGGATTGGGCAGGAGTAGTATCGAAAGAGTTTAACAATTAATCATACGAATGAAGTTTCTAATTAAACATAAGAATGAATACTTTGATTTAAATATCTGGAATGACTGAAAAAATATAAAAACTTACGTAAAGAAATAATTTATTAATCCGGAGCTATATTAATATACATTATTATGGAAAACTCATTTAATATCAATCTTTCAGTGTTATCTTAATAAAGAAGGATTAACCAATTGAAAAATTACACCATGATGATTCTCTGTTATTTCCGTTGCGGAACGGAAAGAGCATAACTGATATTATTATTATGTTAAAAAGAAATAATTCATTATAGATATACAACTCTTAAAATGCATCTGATGAATTCACTTAATTTGATTTACCGCCAAAATAATGGCAGCACTTACAATTCAACAGCCATTAACACCAAACAAAAAAGTCACTTTAATTGGCGATTTCAAGTTCCACGATTTCATCTAAATATTTAAATCTAATAGTTAAGATAAAAAAGAACAATATATATATTTTTTTACTTTATCTCTCAACAACTTCCGGAGATTCAGCTGGACCGACATACACGTTCTCGGCCAGCTTAGTTTCTTGAAGTATCCAGTCCATTCTGACACCTCTCATGTCCTATCACGTCTCAGAATGAGCAGCATCAGACTTAAGCAAACGATGATACACCATCTGGATGGTGTCCAAGCCACCACAGAGTTAATGTCTTCTTCTATAATGTGTGGCGATGGACATTCGATTAGTTGGCGATGATAAGATTGCCTTCTGCGTTCACAATCATCCCTCTGTGGTCCAATGCAGGACGCGAAGGCGAGGGCGTGGG
Organism: Argiope argentata; assembly: GCA_026289955.1. NCBI lineage: Eukaryota > Metazoa > Arthropoda > Arachnida > Araneae > Araneidae > Argiope > Argiope argentata. The sequence continues at coordinate 3,502,963 of JAOUZG010044158.1, forward strand.
GCACGTAGGTCTGCTCAAACACACCCCTGAAGAGGTGGGCCATGGGCCCATGCGCGTATACTGGGACGTCTTCGCCACCATGGGAGTCCCAACGACGAGGTACTGCACTTTGCTGTATGAAGTTCTTGTCCTCTAAAATTTGTAAGATATAAAAAATACATTAATAACATGAAAAACACGTTGAAGGTATTTACTAAATACTTTTGTCAAAAATTAAGAAAATAATATTTTTTAATTGATAATGTTTATATTTTCTTATTCTGTATTCGAAACAAATATCTTTCTAACCTATCCCTCCAGTTTACAATGGTCCTGATTTTGGTTCACATCTTTAATAAAACAGCAATATCTTACATTTTAAAAATTTCATCTATTTGAAATATATTTGCCAATATTTGTCGTAAAAAAAGATGGATGTGACCAGTAGAAAGTCAATCTTTTGACGGATTTATTTCAAAATTTCATCCGAATCTACAATTTCAGTGATAGATATACAAGAACAAATTTCAGGCATCTAGACATTTAAGTTTTTGTGTTATTTTACTCACATGGAAATGGAGGACAAATACAGATATCGTTGACGAATTTCACCCAAAACTTGAAAGTAATCTACAACTTTTTTCAAAGGTAAAACATTAAACTTTATGTTTATGGTCAGTTGCCTATTAGAAACATTAAAATTATGGATTAAAAGACTGAATAATTAACAAATGTAATACCAGAAATGTTTTTGGTCTCAAAAACATATGAAACATAAAGCTTTATCAAAATTATTTCATTATTTGACAACGCAATGCATTTTCTTATCTTAATTAGGAAATTAATTATTTGTTTGGATTAAATAATTATAAACTGTTTATTTTTTTAAATTTGTCTCGCGAATTAATACAGAATAAATGATTTGCCTATATGAAAATAAAGGATATAAAAAAGAGGATATTGAAATAAATTGACGTTAAATACAATTCAAAGAAATACATTTACATATTAAAAAGAATACATATTATCAAAGAAATACATATACATATTCACAAATACATATTATCAAAAATATTCAATTATTTAAAATACAAGAATATATATTCATTCTATATAAAAAAATAAACGAACTCCTTAAAGATGAAAAAAAAGGGATCATGAAGTTAAACTAGAACAAATTTCTGTTATTTGATACATTTCAATTTCAGCTTATTCTATTTCTAGCATGATGTATATTATTTTTAATGATATGAATTATATTTTTGTATTTACAGCCCCAGACACACTTTACAAAGAAAGAAAATCGTTACTTATTCAATGAAGAAAATTGTATGAAATTTTTATTCATAAATCTTTTTACATCCTTATAATTTTAAAAGATAAATAATTGAAGATGACATTTCTATTCCGTCTTAGATTTATAAATAACTTGCTGGACGATAAAAGAAAAATTCAGTTTGTAAGAAACTATTTTAAAATTACTGCCTCAGTATTAGTGACAGAAAGATATAAAGCTCATATAAGTGCTCCTATTCTCTTCCCATAAAGCTATATTTATTCCTCTTTTTTCTGAAACAGGGTTTTCCCCTGAAGTCGATTATCTTTCTTCCTCCATCTCTTGTTTTGTTTCTTTTATATATTGTTTTTATGTCTCATAAAGAAAATTGTTTATGAATTTTGAGCCGATTTTTTTACCCTTAATTTCAAATGCTCGACACAAACTTCTACAATTTTAATATTGTTACAATACACGCTATTATAAATCTGTAATAATTCTTCCTCGTGTAGATTGTTTCATAGTAAGGAATATAAGTTTACAAATATTTTAATGATTGTTGGATAGATGGCAGGTAATAACTTCCGACATTGACGAAAAATTTTAAAAATATCTGGCGATTTTGGTGACGGAATTAAACGTTTTGAAATCAGTGAAAGTTTGCCATTAAAATTATCATTCAATTAGAAATTATCAATTAGAAACGAAGCTATGAAAATTTTCTAGAATCTGATATGGCGTGTTGCTGAAATTATAAATATCATAGAGATGAAGTTCAAACTATAATTGAGTAAGTCTGTCTTTGTATTGTTGATTTTTATCAATTTCTCTATGACTGTTTGAATTATTGCGATTGTTTAATCCTTTTCTTACAAACATATTGTAAATTAATAGTCATGTACAAGTTATAACCAAATGATAATGCTCTGTTTTTTCAGACTTCAAACGCGAAAAAATTGGTAAAAAATAACCTGTCTTAAAAAAAAAAAAAGATATTTTCTTAGAACCCAATCCTCGCAAATATTCATCGCGAAAAAATAGGTAAAATATATCCTGTCTTTTTAAAAAAAGATATTTTCTTAGAACCAAATCATCTCAATATTTAAATAATTTAGGCTGAATATTCTTTCTTTATATTATTTTTTAAATTTTATATAGAAGAGATAACATTTTCATAAAAAATGCATTTAATGTTACATCATAACAGGTTTTCAAATAAAATTAGTTGCAAAGGCAATAAAAAAAGATTTTTTTAAAAAATTAAAATATCAGAAAATATTAAATTTAAAGAAATTTGTTAAATATTTTTAAAATGACTTTTAAAATCTTTATTCAATTGTTGTTGTTTTTCCCTAAAAAAATTATTAAACAAACTTATTGCACAAACACCATTCTTACATTTTTTTCAAATTTAGAAAATAAGATGTTCAGTGGTGATAATTTTATTTTCATCATGCTGTAGAATTGTTAAATCTGAGCTATTTGCTTTTCTTTGTTGTTGTACTTCTTTTCGCTGAAATAACTGAATATGTGCAATAAAAAATTCGAATTCCTTAAACTTTTTTTCTCTGCAACACATTTACTAAGTACATACCTGTGTCAACATTCGTTAGATTTTCTCTTCCATTGGGAAAATTGTGGTTATAACCTGGACCATTGGCATAAAGCAAAGTCGTGTAAGGCATATTATCTACATCAGATGGTTTATCATCAACACCTGAAAATAAACAATTAAAATTACAAATCAATTTTATACGTAAAATTAAAATCTACTGTTTAAGATTTTTTACTTTTTACTTTTAATTAAGTAGATATTATTAGATAATTTCCAGGTAATTGGAAAAATAGGGAGAGAAAATGGGAGGGAAGAAGTTACCGTAATTTTGTATGTATAAGGTAAATAGAACAGATTAGGAATATTTTTCGATTGTCAGAGCATCGTAATTTTAAATTCTTAAACTATGCTAATTTTATCATAGATTTTATAATTCAGTAAATAATGACATAAAATCAGAAACATTTGTAATGTTTTTTGAAAATTTAATTCAATCAAAACAAGTGAATATTCTGCTGATAGAAATGCAGTTTTATTGGGTTGTTCGGAAAGTAATTTCGTTTTTTCCCGTCAGAGGACTTAATTACATTTTTTCGAAACCAACTTCACACTTAAGCCGCATAACCATTATATGTCTTGAGAGCTGATATTGCAAGGCTTGTGTGTGAAAAAGTTCTATTAATTCTACGCAGTAGTTTTTGGTTGGCGCCCTTTTAAATATGGAGAGCAATAAGCAGCATTTTCGTCATATTTTACTTTTTTACTTCAGAAAAGGTAAAAATGCTGTCCAAGCGAGAAAAAAATTGACGGATGTGTATGGAGAAGGCGTGTTAACAGTACGCCAGTGCCAGAACTGGTTTGCAAAATTTCGATCCGGCAATTTTGATGTCGAAGATGCACCACGGTCTGGAAGGCCGGTCGAAGCTGACAAAGATGCGATAAAGGCATTAGTTGATGCAAATCGGCGAATAACCACACGAGAGATCGGTGAGAGATTAAATTTGTCGAATTCGACTGTTTATGGTCATTTGAAAGGCATGGGCTTAACCTCGAAGCTCGATGTGTGGGTGCCCCATGTCCTTACGGAGCGAAATTTGTGTCGTCGCGTTGACGCGTGTGATTCGCTCCTCAAACGTCAAGAAAATGATCCATTTTTGAAGCGGATTATTACTGGGCACGAAAAATGGGTTGTATACAACAATGTTAAACGCAAGAGGTCATGGAGCAGAAAAGATGAACCGGCTCAAAGCGTGTCAAAAGCCAACATTCACCAAAAAAAGGTGATGCTCTCCGTTTGGTGGGATGTCAAAGGAATCGTTTTTTTTAGCTTTTGCCGGACAATACAACGATTAATTGAGAAGTCTATTGTCATCAACTGGACAAATTGAATGATTCACTTAAAGAGAAGAGGCCCGAATTAATCAATAGGAAGGGTGTAGTGTTCCACCAGGATAATGCGAGACCTCTCACAAGTTTGGTCACTCGCCAAAAACTTTTACAGCTTGAATGGGAGGTACTGCAACATCCACCATATTCTCCAGATCTGGCGCCTTCCGACTACTATTTGTTCCGGTCCCTGCAAAATTTTTTGGATGGCAAAACCTTTACCTCAAATGAAGATGTCAAAAACCACCTGAACCAGTTTTCTGCCAGCAAGGACCAAAACTTTTATGAGAGGGGAATTATGTTACTGCCAGAAAGATGGCAAAAGGTGTTGGACCAGAATGGCCAATATATAATTTAATAAAATATTTATTCATTATACGAAAACTGTCTTTCATGTTCCCCAAAAAAAACGAAATGACTTTCCGAACAACCCAATATTACGCAATACAAATTCAAAATATTTCGGATTTGTCGCGATAGCAAATTATAGCTGAATATTTTCCAGGCTGCCAACGCCTGGACGTTCTTACAACCAATTCATCATTTATCATAAATTTTTCCGGTTGTCTAAGCTTCGATGTTAATACAACCGACTAATTCATCTTAACTATTCAGTCTTCTGAATAATTTATGTTAATCAACTGAATATTGAATATGCTAAATCTTTCTGGTATTAATTGATTGTTTTAAAATTAATAATCAACATGGCACATTAATTATTTTTTATAAATAATTTTTTCTATAAATAAATGAATTTAAAATTGGAATGCGACAAATTTATACAGAATAAAATCATTCATAAATAATAAATTGCAGTAATATAAAAATATTTTTAATCAATTACTTAGTTAATTAGGAAAATTTTTATGTTAACTATTTTTTTATTTAATAATTACAATTGTTGTTGTTCTCTTTACAACGGAAGAAGGAGTAAAGTGGTTTCTGAGGATAATTACCCTCAGCACCCGAGGGAAGAAGACTGACTTCTAGCTCACGTAAGTCACAAACCCTTTTTAAGGGGCGGATTTCAATCACGCACTTCATTCATTCATGCACAGATCGTAATTTAGTTATGAAACAGAAAGCGATCGCACTTGACCCAGTTCCCCCGGTGGTGTTACTTTCCACATGGATAACTTTTCAATCTTTCGGTGAATCTCCGGTGCATGTTTGACTAGTAGGTTTGAACATGCAGCCTAAGGGATGCGAATCCAGCGCCCAACCACCCAGGCTATACAGACCTAACAATTACAGTTACTATAAATAATTGCTCAAAAATTATGCTAGCATTGAATTTTCAGTGACAATTGAAGATTCAAAACCAATTGTGGTAACGCAAAATGCATGAATATTCTACATAAGTTGAGCTAACGCAATACAGATTACAAATTTCTAATTTTCTTTATTCTGTATTATTTTAATTCGAAAGTTCTTTAAAATGAATCCAAAAAATTGATTAATTACCAGTGTTTATTTTTAAATGCGTCAAAAATTTTAAAAAATAAGCAGAATCGTTTCAAATAATCGGCTGAAAATAAGTTAAGCCTCACCTTATTGGCGTGAAGAAAAACCGAATCGCTACTTATTTGGCGATGGGGAAATAAAGACTTTTTTTCTAGAAAATTAGTTTTTAATTAATTAATAAAAAATTAATGAATTAATATTTGAAAAAACTGTGTTAACGTCAAATTCCATCCACTACAAGTTTAAAAAAAATTGCATGAACTTGATTCGATGAATAAAAAGCATTTTATTAATGATTGGAAATTTGAACGTTATATATATATATATATATATATATTTAGGGAGAGTGTGAGCTAATAGTAAGAATTGAACGATATTTAAAATAAGAACCATTATCTTGTAAGGAGTTAGTATTTTTTTAAATCTGGAAAAGCAAATCAATATAGGAACCGTTAATTGACATTATTAATAGTTAATATAAAATCACCTGATTATTATAATTTATATATTTTTGGCTACTATTTCTGTAAGACAAATTATTTTTGTTAACAAAAAACCAGTAATTTTTCTTATAAAATTATTTAGGACAAATATATTAGTAAAATATTTTCAAAATGTCATTTTAAACACAGTTTAAAACACCGAAATTCAAGTTTACCCAACTAGTTGAAAATTCTACAATGAATTAAATATATTTTCGAATTACATCCTAAATATTTATTTTTCCTTTGAAATTTATTTTGGAGAAATTAGAAATATTTTTTTGCATTATAAAGAACTCTGATCTCCTTTTACTTTAAAATTTCTGACAAATATCAGAGGAACGATTCAAATAAAGCTGTCTTTTAATAATTATTAATTTTGTTTCGTTTAAAATTAAGGTTTAGTTTCAGAAAAAACGCAATGACCAAGAATATTAAAATTCGTCTGTTTTAAAACATTGCTGATATTTTCTATTATAAAATTCATTGCATAAAAATATTTAAACAGAAAATTGGCGAAATGCAGTGAATGAACAAAACGAAGAATAAAATTTCAAAGTAGTATATAATAGCGAAATGTGAAAGTAAAAATAGTTTGAATTTCTATCTTTAAATCGCAAAAGTTAAGCAAAATTTTTAATTGAAAATCGCAGCAACTATTCACCTCAGGTCGTCAAAGGCGGTTAATATGAAATAAATTTGTCATCGTTTATTCGTATCTAAAGTAAGCCAATAGAGTCCCTTCTTCATAAATTATATAAGGCAACACCAAATTTTTAACGATAATAAAAATGAAGATTTTGTTTCATGTAGTTATAGTGGTTTTTTTAATTAAATTTTGTTGAAATAAATGTTTTGAAAATTACAATATTTTTTTATATTCTTTTTATAAGAGAAAGTTGAAAAAAATTAGAAAAAGTGTTATTTAAAAAGTGTATAATGAAAAACTTTTACACGCATTATTTAAAAAAAATTGCATTTATATTTCTGTTTGAGACATTAATGAATATTAATAAAAATTATTTATAAAATATTAAATTACGACAGAAGCAATTTGATGCTATTGTTTAAAATATAGCTATATACACTATAAATTCAATAAAACAAACGCAATTTCTTTTATTAGATGTTTTAAAAGATCCTATAAAACATTATAAAGTATCATGCAAAACAGTTTATTTTTGATGATAAAAGCTTATTTTATGCTTTAAATATTTAAAAAAGATGTGCACATTTTTTAAAATATAATTTAAATTCCTCATTATTTTCAATACCACAATTTACATTTTATAAAAAACATAGGAAAACTGTCATTTCTTCTTATTCTACCTTTTTATACATTTCTGTTTATTTTTTATTCTTATCCATGATATTTGCTTCTGTTTCTCTGAATATATCAAATTCTTTTCTTTGAAAGGATTAGAAGGAATCAGAAAAATTTATATATATCTCTAAAATACCACGAAATTTTTCTTCATTTGGAATTTCTAAGGTATTAGCATCCGTTACATTCTTTATATTCTAAAAAAAGAGAAAAGGATATGTTGCATTTTTTTGCCCTGAATAGAATTAAGATGAATAGCATTTCTTTTTATTTTTCATTTTTCATCTAATTTGAAAACGCATCTTTTGTTTTATTACAACGTTTCGCGTAGGCTTAAAAATGAAAAGCTAAAAAGGAAGAACTATAAAGAAAAACACATTTCCTAAGGAATTCGGGTTTCAAAACTTTATTTTTATGGATCTTTTTTAAACTGTTGTAAAAATTTAGCATATTGCGTATTTTGGAAACAATTTAGCAAAAGCTAATTTTGCCTGAGGCTTGAGATTTTAAAGAAGAATTTTGTAGATTTCTTTATCAAGAAAAATTGTTATTTATTTGTCTGGAGGTAATTTAATGAAGATTAATGAAGAATATAATGGTTTGAATGTCTAAGTAACATAAATGTTTACTTTCTCAATCTCGTTATAATAACAGTAACTGACCGAAATTATAAGTTAAGGCAGCTTTAAGGCGGAAAATTCTGAAGCATTTATTCACTAAAAATGTTTAATGATGTCTGTCAATTACTTTAACTTATCTTTCAATTTTTATGTTAAACTAATTTTACCAGCTATAACTATTTTATGTAGCCGTTTTAGTATAGGGGTAGCGCCGTTTTAGTATAGGAGCTTTCCCGTAATTTGGGTTGGAATCCCATTTCTGGCATGGTTGATTTTCTGTGTTATATCTGTGAGATGTGTGATTGCTCCCCCCTGTAAAAAGGGGTCGTGCAAGCGAATGTGAGGAGGGAGTATCTAAGTCGTACTCTTGACCCCAGTTGGAGCTATTTCAAAACAAGAGACGCTCTTGCGGCTTAAAATCGCTAAGCGCCATCAGCGCGTTTTCTATGGTAAGTGCCATTCGTAACAACAACAGTAACATAGATCTACAGTTATTTTCTGTTGCTATTGTTATAAATGTTAATAACAATAGCGTTAGAATAACAAGGAAATATTAAAGTCATGTATCGGAATTTTATTTATCTAATCCTTTTTTATTTTTATTTATAATGTTCACTTTTATTTGAACAGTCAGACAAATAGACTTTCTCAGAATGGATTTTGTTTGAAATTGGAAAGAGATATAAAGACCGTATATTAAATTTCATTTGTCTAACTCAAAGCGTTTTTTATTTATCTTTCCCACAGACGGCTGGTGGGGAAAATGAGTCAAAATCTCAAGTTCGAGTTTTTTTTTATGATTGTTATATTTCTTATATACTTCGTGTATGATAAAGTAAAACAAGTAATATAAAAAACGATCCTTTTAAATTAATTCCTACTTTGAATATTAGGGACAATTAAGGAAGTTAGGATTTTTTTTTATTTCAGTTATTTTTTATTAAATAATTAAAGTTTTTGTTCTCGTGTCCCGCTTTACAACGGAAGGAGAGGTGCAGCAGCTTCTGAGGCTATGCAGCCCTGAGCACCCGAGTAACGATCATCTTTGACTCATTACCCCCAGTAGTATAACGCCTGACATGGTTCACAAGGGATGCGAATCCAACGCCCAACCAACCAGGCTACCCAACCTAACAATTACAGCTACTATAATGAACTATTATAAAGGCGAAAAAGTTAGTTTTTAAATAATTAATAGAAAATTATTGAATTAATATTCAAAAAATTATATTAACATCAAATGCCATACACTACAAATGTTTTTAAAAAATTATTTAAACTTGATTGGATGAACAGAAGATATTTTATTAAGGAATGAAAATGTGGACAAAACACACACACACACACACACACACACACACACACACACACACACACACACACACACACACACACACACACACACACACACACACGCACGCACGCACGCACGCACACACACACACACACACACATATCATTAATACCCACGTGAAGCATGATATGAAGTAAATCTAGTATCTAGTAAGAATTTGAGAATTAAAATATTGTTTGTCACATAAATCAATATGAAAAACTTGAAAACGATCAATTGCATATGCATATAAATAGAATTTTACTATACTAAACTCAGTATAATTTTGGAATTTAATATAGAGTGTCTACAATTGTGATTTATTCAATTTTCAAAGCATTAAATTCAAGAATAAAGCCCTTAAAGTGTGTCCTTAAAAATAATGTTAAATTACCATATTTTCAGTCACTATATGTTATCATTGATTACTATAACCATAAAATAATCAAAGCATGTTTAAATGACAGGTGAAAATACAGCAGGTACTTTCAAATACTTTTGTTCAGTGCAACGAACAAAATAAATCGAGTTTATGTTACAAATATAAATTAAGGTTCTTTATTAAAAATTATGGATACTCACACACACACACACATAGGGTGAGGGTGAGCTAGGAATTGGGAAAAAAATTCGACAATGAGCTAAAAATAATATAAAAATTGGAAAATAAATGGAAGGTGAACTATATTATGACTCAAATTCAAATTTGTATTCAGTCAAGAACTATTTCATAATCATCTTCACTTCATAATGCAGCAACAGATACATTTAGTTAATATAAGAAACAGACTACAGCGTATATAAAAAATGCATCGATAACGCAACGCTTATTATGCCCAAGCTGGACAAATGGGATAAAAAATGCTTCTCTGAAAGCAGGTGCTCGAAATAATTTTCCGCTCAATCTATGGCACTTTCCATATATGCCTATGATAAAGAGTATGTTCCACCTGAGGGATATCGCAAATCGACGTTCTTTTTTTTACTTATTTACCTTTCAAAATCACTTCCCGATTTACTTCGCACCTTCTTTTTCGGGAGTGTTCTAGATACTTCGCATATCTGGAAGGGGTCTTTCATGCAAATGGGGGGTCTCCATGTCAGATGGCTGCAATATCAAATCCGAATTTTTCTAAAACTTGAAGACAGTGAGCCGAAGAAAGCGATTGCTCGCTACTTCAAATATTGATCGGCAATAGTTATTGTTCAAAATCGATCTTTTTTACGAAGTTTAAAAGATACCTGGAGGGTGAAGTTTCCAGGTAATGACTTATAGTTTTCGATATGATTAAGAAATAAAATTCAGCTTTCATCGATCACAATAACGTGTGTGAAGTTATAATACTCTTCTTTCCAGAACAATAATGGACTTTTTTTGGATTTATATAAGAGGCTATATTTTGTTTTATTAAGGTCCAGACATGATATTTTCTTTAAATTCTCACTTACTTTTAGATTATAAAGTTCTTGATGTTTCTCCAGTTTAAAGAAAATTTGATAACAATTTTATGCATGCTTTTTTGATGCAAATACTCTGAATAAAATTGATAGAATATCTTTTGTATTATTATTCAGAAGAGGGCAATTTAGGGATCTGTTTAGCATTAAATTTCAACCAATATTATTACAATATTTTAATAAGTTGTTAGGAATTCAAAATATTCTAGAACAACGTGGTTGTAATGTACAATAATTTCTGGGATCATGAAAATGCATTATATCTATCTATGTATGTATATATATATATATATATATATATATATATATATATATATATATATATATATATATATATATATATATATATCACGCGGGGCTTACAGAATTAGACAACACATTACATAAAGACATCATATGCTTAACAACTATTCACGCTTCATATTCGTTTTCTTAGCTCATTTTTACAAGGGTGGACATTCCATCGTACCACAGATAGAATAGATAAAGAACAATTATGCTCGACCCCAGGAAACACAGATCACGGGAAAGATGCGCTTCTTCTGAGCCAGGACGTTGTCGTTTTGGAAATTTCATAGTCCTTTTTTTCTGCATTCTGTAACTACAGCTCTCTCAGATGAGTGTTTTTCTTTGAATAAATAATTGTTTTTAGAAATGTCATGCCAAATTCTGAGCCAAAGAATTAAAAAAAAATTCTTTGCCTAGAGATTACTGGGATGCCTTTATCCGTTCTTCTAGTGTAATAGCTTCAGTAAAAGAAATACGTATAGAAACATGATATGAAAACTTTTTATTCATGTTCTATGAATCTAGATTGCACTGGAAAGTGACTCCACTCCAAGTGACAATGAAATACATTAAAATATAAGAGCAAATGTCGTTGGATTTGTGCGAATAATTCAAGTATAATTTAGTGTTAGCGTTTACATAGAAACCATATCTCAGAATACCCCAAAAGTCCCCTGGAAAGATACCAGTTGGCAGTCGACCATCAGCAAGGCAGGAGGGTTATCAATCTGCCACCATTATAGGGTTGCATAAAGGAAGCTGCAAGCAGATGTTCCATTGTATATTGCTCGGAGATATTGTATATTGTTAAAAGTTACACAAGCTTGGAAAGCATTTGAGCTATTACAATGAAATGTATAGCTATTACCACAGCCATTTATTTTTTAATGCATGCAGAATGAAAAATATAATAATGAATATTTAGAGATAGGGTGAAGTAATTGTGAGCCTTTTAAATTCAAAACGGTATTACGTATAACCTTAAAAGTAAAGTGCATCTGTGGTAAAGTGATTATGTTGAGAGAAGTTACATAGACCCTATATGCAAAATAAAGAATTTACAAAAAAAAAAGGGAGTTCTGCAAAACGTCCTGTTTGAAAAGTATACATTATATCATGATAACAGCACAGAAAAAATTTCATTGAGTCTTAAGTAACATTTATATGTTATTAAAATAATGAAATTTCCATAACGGGAAAATTTATAGGAAAGGATTCTTCTTAAAATTGAACGATGCATCTTAAGATTCCTTCCCCCTTCCCAATAAAAAAAAAACGTGTTCAATTTTTTTTTATCATTTTCGTTTAATTTTTTCATTACTAAAATTTTATTTTGTCGCTGTTTAGCCCGGACAAATTGCGTGATAGTAAATATCGGAGAATATTTTTTTTCAATTTTAATTGAACACATTACCAAATGAAGGAAAGATATTGCTTTGAAACGGGAATATTTCTGCAAGTTTTACATATAACTCCTTGAAACATTTACCGACGTTTTTATTGTTCTTTAGTGTACCTCTTTCTTAATTTGGACTTTTAGTACATCTCTTTTATTTATTTATTTTTTATTTTGTAATTTCCTTACTTTGTCTCTAGACCTCTGTAATCGGTCCCAATAAATTTAGTGTTATCTTTTTATAATAGGTACATTTTACTTTTTTGGTTATACGAAACACCGTTTTGAATTTAAAGTGCTTAAAAGGATTTGAACGATCACTTTGTATAATGTAAAAGTAATGTAGGAACACGGGACAAAGTGTAAACCTTTTCACAATATTGCTTTAAAAATAAAATTTTGAAGTAGATTACTTTGATACTTAAATTTAAAGCGGTTATGACGTCATATGGGACTCGACTCTATGAAATTTTACGTAAACAATAAGAAAAAAGGGCCTAAATTTATTAAAATACTATACATTCTTTAATGTCAAATGATTTAATAGTTAAAAGTACGCTTTGTTGAGATAATCATGAATGTCAAGTTCTGTATTATGCATTCAATAAAAAGGTAACACAACTAATAATCTTGGTGAAAAATTTGGTCGATTTGCAATATTTATAAACCACAAGTTTTTACGAGTCACAATAGATTTTATCTTCCTGCTCTAACTGACATTATTAAGCGATGGAAATGTATTAAAAAAGCTGTCAAAATACTTTGAAGTTTTTTACATGTTTTGTAGATTGCATTTAGCAAAAGACTCGAGGTCTTAACAATAAATTTTTACACCTCTGAATAATGAAATCGAAATTCAAATTTCAAAAGTTTGAGAAGTTTCCATAAATCGAGCATTATCAAAGTTTTATTGAAGAATTTTGTCCAAACCATTGAATGATGAATGTTTCGAAGGACGTAGCTACGCGAAGAAAATTAATTTAAAAGAAAAATGCTCTCTTATCGTTAAAATCAAATTCTTAGAAGTTTTACTCCCTTGAAACTAACAGCTGAGCAGCATTTAATCAAAAATAAAACTACGCACCATAAATATAATTTAAGAACATTACTAAGAACTGAAATGCCAGAAGTAAATCTGGAATAAACAACAAGCAAGAATTAGAAATCTCTCGCTTAGAAACAAACGACGCAACAAAAATTGTGAAGTCCCTCTTTTACGAAGAACTTTAGCAGCTGAAGGAATTTGCGCGTAAATTGACGACAGAACTTCCAGAAAGTGAAGTCAGAGCTCCGCGATTGTAATTGAATCTATTTTAATTATCTGCTTCACTTAAGCGTAGTGAAAATCGTGAAAATAATTAAAAGATATAAATCCAATTCCTCCAGATTCTCGGAGTGCGTTGCTTGAGAATAAACTTTTGACTTCCAATGGATATAAATATAACCTATTTCTCCTTAATTCTCGAATTGATGAATAGACGGACAGAAAAACGGTAATTGTGAGTTTGGCATTTGCGTGAAAGCTTCTCATGGAGAAGATTTTCGGCATACAAAAGCTTCCTCTAATGACAAAGATGTCTTATCTCATGAAGTACTGTATATAGTGGATTTTCTTTCAAAATGACTAATTAATGCGTTCTAAACAATATTAGAATGAAAAATCTAAGCATTTTTTTTAAAAAAAGAATGCAGTAATACACAATCAAGACATTCAAACTGCAGTTCGTGTTGTTTTATACGGTTGAAGAAACTCGTAAAGTATATTTTCTCTCAGTGTTTCAGACATTTAGAAAAGGATTGCTTTTTTTTAACTGCTGAAATTTATTTCATTGATAAAATATTAACTGTAGTAGAAAAAAAGATTAAAATGAAATCTGTTGTGCATATTCCAATGCATCATGTCAGAACATCATTTCTAGAACGGCCAAGCACGACGTGCTCGTGCGAGTTAAATTATGTTTTTATTCATTTTAATCGTTTCCTTGAATGGGTCACTTTAGTATTGCAAACGATCAAACAAAACTTTGTCTCGCATTGATTGTTTTAAAAAAAAACATCCAATTTCCTATCTATTTCATTTCATATAATCTCATGATGAAAATGACATTTTTATAGATTTTATTTGCTGTAGTCATTACTTATTTTTTTTAAATCAGAGCTTTTGTAAATGGGATGGCAACGCGTTATTAAAAGCTGATTTTTTTGAAATGCTCTTGAAGATAATAAAATTTCATTTTTTTCGCCCACGGAATTTAGTTGATGCCAAAAACCTCATCCCAACATCACGTTATGACAGGACAAAAAAATAAAATTTAAAGAAATGCAATTAATTATTTTTTTTAAAAAAATATGTTTTAAATGCTAATAAATAATGTCATATCAAAATCAAAATTGCTTTCTCAAATGAAATATATTATTTCTTAAGGCATTTAAAGATGAGATTAAATTTATATTTAACCAGTTGATTAACTTACAAAAATTGAACTTATTTATTACTTAACTGTAATAAATAAGTTTTATTATACTGATACTAAATACAGTACAATCCCAAGTATCTGGTTCCTGACTATCCGGCGCGCTTATTATTTGACCTAATTTTCTTTTATCTGAATTAAATAACGAAAGCAAAGGCTTTCAGAAGCTCTTTGCAATTAAGGGCATTTTTCAAAATCTAAAAACTGTGAAGTTTATTGTTACCATTGGCTATCTGTGTATTAACTTATCAGTGAAAAATAACATCGCTTTGTGTCCATTTTCTTACACTTACGATTGACGTAAATGTTTTTCTTATGCTTCCTGCATTTAATTCAGGCATTACAGAGAATTTATGTTAAAATGTAAGCAGTTTATATCTTTTAACTTACTTTCTATCTAATAAATTACTGAAAGGCGCAGTGTTTATCAATTTTTAGTATATAACTGAATACACCTCACATTTTATTCATAAATCCTTTAACTCCCTTTCCTCGAGTAACTAATTTTTTTTAATTCCTTTTTATTTTCATTCATACTGTACATTATCAGGTCTATTCCTCCATTTTAATTGTTCTCCAGATATTCTTCATTCTAGTTTTTATCATTTATTGTTATGTTTTATATCTTTGCATTTTGTCATTTATTGTTTCTTTCAAATTAATAGCCGTGTAATTTTTCTTGGTTTGTAATAAATATCTATGCCAAACCACAAAGATACCCCTCCGGTCAATCCGGCTTTTTTATTATCCGGCCTGTCGTTCTGTCCCATTATGCCGGATAGCCGGTAATGTACTATAATAATTTTTTCTTAGTTGCAAAACAAAATAATTATTTTATATATAGTTTAGTGAATAAAATTCTGTTAGTGTTTCCACGTGTAGGAATAAAAATATAAGCAAAAGATTGTTAAATTACTCTTTTCATATCCAAGTAATTTTCAATAATAATAATAATAATAATAATCCAAATCTAGCAATAAAAAACATTTGTTTAAAGTGAAAACAAATAATGATGTTTTAAAAAATCAAGGGTAAAATTAATTTCATATTCAATTTAAAACATTTCAAAATTAGTCAGTTGTTGTTGTTTCTTATGGCACTTGCTTTGGATACGCTCGCTGAGGCAGTAAACGATTTAAGCCTAATCAGAGTCTTTTACTTGTAGTTGCGCCAACTAGGGTCAAGAATACTTTTTTTTTTTGCTACTCTCTTATCACATTCGCTAGCACATCCCCTTTTTACAGCGGGTCACATTCAGACTCCTTACAGATAGAATACAGAAGAACAATTATGCCCAAACCGGGATTCGAACCCGGGAAGCCAAGATTATGGAGAAGACGCTTTAACCTTATGCCAGTATGCCGGCCAGAACTAGTCTTAAATAAATTAGTTTTATTTTAAGAGAATTGAATTTTTCTGACGACATAATTTGTACGTTAATATCGCATGATGAAATCTCTTTTTATAATCATTAAAATATTTATATTTTCAGTATTAAAGACATTTTAGAGAACTGCATGTAATTGAATTAAGTCGTTTATTCCTTAAAACTTCACAATCCAAGAAAGATTGTTAATCTTTAAAGTATTGAAGTTGTAGATTCCTTTTCAAATTTATAAAACATTCCTTCTTCTTCCCTCCAAAACTTCAGTCGTCATCTTAAACGGACTGGAATAGAAAAGTGGACTAAGACAGATTAGCTGAGGAAAATTGGTGAAGGCTTTATATACTCAAAGTGTCCGGCTTTTCCTTCTTTAGAATACGTCATTCCAATAAACAAAACCTACACATGAATTATACAATCAATCCTAATTTTTAGTTAGGGAAGTATGAAAGTTTCGTCCAAAAATGTGCTATTTCGGACGGTTGCTGTATTTTAATTGGACTGGAATTTTAAACGATTTTATGTTGGAAGGTAATTAGTGTGTAAGGGGCATTTTTGCGCAGTAAGTGAAAAATTTGTTTGACTTCTCCAGAAGAATTTTTCAAAAACATCAGATATGCACCTCATAAACAGTAAATCCGTCAGGGAGAAACCCATAATGTTAGTGATGTCGTAAAAAAGTCTGCCAGAACTAGACAGACGCTCTAGAAATATTTCTTAAACAATTTAAAATCGATAATTAAATTTATTTCAACATTTGAGTAAAATTAAAATGGAATATTTAATCCAAATCATGAAACTTATATGAAGCAATCTAAAATTTTTTAGTTGTCAGATATTATTGAAAACTTACATTCTGAAATTTTTATTTGCATATTAACAGTATTTGATTTCAAAATCGAGCAACATTTCCTCTGATCTTTCCACTAATAAATTCCAAAGGGAATTGAACCATATGTATTTACTTGGAATTCACTAGCATAGACGAACAATAATTTTTCTGTCTCTGAAAAGATTTATAAGACTAATTTTAAGATGAAATATATTTTTATTATTTAAACAAGTTAGACTTACATGCTCATTAATTTACTTCTAATCTTAAGTTAGAAATTGTAAGAACTGTTTTATTAGTATATGAATGAAAAAGAAATAAGCAGGTTTTGTCGAAACGGGTTAGAAAAAATAAACAAATTTTGAATGACGCTTTGGCAAAATGCGGTAGAAATTTTCATATTATTTTACATCGGTCTAGTTATACAAATTAGTTTGGAATTTTAGAAGGGTATATTCTGTTTTCAGTTAGTTGCTACCATTCAACTTGGTTTGTTTCAATGTAATTTATAAATCAAATGCTGTTGCTGTGATTTACGTCACTTTACAGGCACATTGACTGATAACTGTTAGCAACTT
>JAOUZG010044158.1:3528812-3545273 GCA_026289955.1 Argiope argentata
AAATCATATATATCTATCATAAATCATATCAAATATATGTAAACTACAGAAGCCTTCGAACCTGTGTGTGACGTAATTGCCACGCCTCTCATCATCCGCGTATGACGTGCGAAGCTTCTTAAAATATTAATCGCTCCTTTCTCTTCGAGACGCTCTCACACACTGCCTTCGTCAAATTCGTAATAAAAATCAAATGTTTAATTTTTTAGTTAAACTGTAAACAAAATTATTTTTCTAAATGTTGCAATAATTGAAGTCGAAACAAAATACACTCAACCGTAATTACGACAACAGAAAGTCGACTTTCTGTTGTTACTATCAAGTTTTTACAGCTTGATAGAAACATTTAGTTACATTATAAGTTTTAATCATGCTGTTTATGAGTTTTATTTTTATTTTTTTGAGCATGGAATTTATTAACATTATTAAAATTTACGCATGTCGAAATATAATTAGAGTAACAAACTACAATGTAGAAAGTAGGATAAGAAATTATTGCGAAAAATAAGAATTGTACAATAATATGTATCTAATTTATATGTTGTACTTTTTGTAGTTCTTATGCGAAACTTCCAAATGCAAATCAATTGGATTCTTTACGTTGTACAGACAATCATAACATGAACTAAGTAAGGAAATTATATCGTCTGTTGATTTGTTTCACTGGGAGAAGCATCATTTTATGCTTTCATCAAACAACATAATAAAATATTAAGCAGTTTATTTTTATCTCTACACAATAATTATTTTTTACTTTCTTTATATTTCAGATCATTCCTATAAATTACTTTTTGTATTTTTACTGATTCAGTTTTATTTTGTTTACAACAGCTCAATTCTATTAGACGGATTATTTAAACAATATTTGTCTATTCTTATTTCAGATGTGACAAAAAAATCTTTGTCCGCATGTCATTTTTTAAAAATTCAACATGCTTTAAGAAAAACATTATTTCTGCTAAAAAAAAAGGAATATGTGTGCATGCGTGCGTGTATACTCATGTATATGTTAGTGATGGTCGAAAATACAGACCGTTAAATCTAAAAAACAAATTCGGCACAGCTGTATTTTTTGGGGGGGGGGGAGAGAAAATCGACTTTAAAGCAGTTTCTTTCAAATTCTGTTTATTTAAAAAATTAAACAAAATTTAGTAATAGTAAGACTTTTTTCCTATAATTGCCAAACAATACAAAGCTGAGTTTTACACTAATATGAAATTAAAATTTTTTCTCATACATATATAGTTAAATCAAATTTTTTTTCTGAATTTTTTTCTGTGACAGTTTTTCCAAAATACTTTTTTGGCTTCGTTTTCAAAAAAAAAAAAAAACCATTGCAACATAAATTTAAATATTTTTCATTGTTTTTGTAAGTACTTGTTTTTTTTTGTTGAAAACTTATTAGAAATATCTTGCTAACTATATAAGAAGTTCAAATTAGATTTTGGAAGATGGAAAATTACATTATTACAAAAAATGTCTAAATTCTAATTGGTTACGTAGACACTCATATTTTTATTTTCTACTTCTAATTTAATACTCATATAACTCAGTATTTTAACAGCAAATATTTAGATACTGTGAAAAAATGATTAATTTCATTTTATTGTCCAAAAATGTCAATTGTGAACAATCATTTGATGTTTCCAGACAATAAAAGAATTATTATTATGTAGAAGATAAATTTAATAACCCAAAATGATAGACTATGAAATGATTATATTTTGTTGGAAATTAATTTTTACATTAAAAATTACACCTTAAAGGCCTTTAATTCTAGGCAGCTCTGGTTATATCCTCTGATCTACCAATAAAAATAAGCTACATAAAAATTTATTCCTTTTATACATTTTATGAATATTTAAAGATTCTTGTAGAGCATAAAAACTTTCTAGTTTACGTTTACTTGTATCTTATGCTTAATTTTGTCTGTGTTCCAGACTTTAAACAACACTGAAACGGTGAGTCTTTAAAATTTTCTAGACAAAATATGAAGAAGAAAAAAAATTTAGGCCTGTAACACGAGCAGAGATGTGTAACGTGCTATATATACTTTTAGAAATTCTACCCGAATAAAAATGCAGTATCAAGATTCACTTGAAAATTGAAAATTCACACTCTAGAACTCGAATTCGGGATATACTTCATTTCTAAAGTCAGAGCACGTATTCCTAGAGAATGCGTGGAATATAAGGTGAGAGCCGTTGCCCAGAGAAGGGAGAAAAAAAGTGAAGAACTTTTGATGAAAAAAGACATGTACTACAATAGATATTTTTTAGAATAACAAAAATGAATTAAATGTATTAATAAATATTTCTTATCAAAGATCATTTTTATTATTTTGATATTATAACTTTTGTGGAGTTTAAATACAGAAATGATATTTATAATAATTACAAATGCTATGATAAATTTGCAATGTTCTTTTCAAATTTTTTAATTAATCTCGATTTTGTTTTTTAACAAAAATCAATTAAAGAATTAATTTTGACATAATCAACTATATTAAATGATATTTTAACCACAATTTCTAAAGCTGAACTAAAAATTGGCAGGAAATATCCATCTTGCCAAATTTTGGCGATTTATTGTTAAGTATGTTAAAAAAACAAATGTCTCTAAGTAATATTTTTTAGCTGCAATGAATTTTCTAAATTTCTCATCTAGCTTTTACTTTACATTGTTCCAGGACGAAGTAAAAAATTATATCTTTGGAAATATTTTTTACATCTTATAGCAATATTTGTCTTAAGGATATTTGTTCTTTTATACTTATAGCTTTAAAGTACAAGGTAATTCGAAATATTTTTTTCTTATAAAATGCCTGTGTCGCTTAATTTACAGGAAAATAACTAAAAGTTTATATGCGACGTTAAAAATGAATTTAATATTTAATTCAATTAAATGGTGAAGAGAACTAAATTTCTTGAAGGACTCTATATGTCAAAATTCTTAACTGTTGAATGCATTAAATCTCCATGTCCATTCACTTACCAAATATAGGGTTGCCCCTTTTGGGATATCCGCCGAAAGCAAAGACGTGGGAGTGATCGGAAGTGACCACCATCAAAGTGTCATCCGGTCTTGTCATTCCCAGGGCCGTGATGACCGCATCCTCAAAGGCTAAAGTATCCACCAAAGCTCGATGGGCGTTGTTGAAATGATGGGAGTGGTCGATGCGTCCTCCTGTATTTGGAAATAAAATGGAAGTTTGATTTCTCTTTCGGACACTCAGTTTAAGCATTTCATTATAAATTGAAACAAATGTTGGAAGTTTGAAAAGTATAAAATGATTAATGTATCTGTTTATTACTGTATATTTTATCTTTGAAGAAGGGGTAGTCTTAATAAATCTTTTTATTTTTATTTTGACAAGATTCTGAAAAAAATATTACATATCATAACAGGTTCACGACGATTTAGAACAATCCACTAAAATAAAAATTTATAAACAAAACAAAATATTTTCGGAGAAATAATTATGTCGAAATTTTGCCATCACCAAAAGTTTCAGCTACGAACAATCTTTTGTTTCTCCAACTAAATCTCATTCGATCTCAGAAGTTTAGTTTAAGAAAAAACATTTTCAACAATAAATAAACAGAATTGGACAGTTTAATCTCGTCATATTAAGCTTTTTTGAAATGCATATACGTAAAGAGAAGGACATTTTATTTATAATTTCAAATAATATTTTAAATCAGTAAAATAAATGTCTAAAATTAGAATTACAAAGCAGATATAACTCAGGTGAAGGCAAAGGCTTTAATTTATTTTTCATGCATACAGAACATTAGCCAATTGTTTGGATTTTAATTTAGGTAACTCAATTTAGCTAGAAAAAAAAGAGACAAGCAAACTTTCATAATAAATAAACTTTTCATGATGAGACGACTATTCATGACATTGTATTTTATAATTCTTTATTATGTCCTGGTGTATAGTTGTTAAGAACGGTTGAGAATAGAGAGGACAGAAACCACAAAATGGAAGGCAAGCAAAAAGGAAATCAGCATACATATGGTACATGGGAAGACATGCTATAATTCAAATTTTTATTTCATCACTTAATAGTGTTGCTAAGAGATAGAAAGAAATTGACGTCTATAGACATTTGTATCTTTGTTGTTCAAATGCAAAGTGCAACAGCAAAAAATCAGTTGATGAACTTGCAATTTTTAATATGTTTTTCCGATATCCTTACATTATTTTACGCTGGACTTTATTATTGGTAAGATGCAATGAGGGTGAAATATAATAGATGTCACCAGAGAGTTCGACCATGTTATTTCAAGGTTTTGGAAAAAATTTCAAGCAGATGGAATGTGTAATATGTCACGGAAGAAGTCATACTACCTGTACGAAGCTTACAAAATAAAGCGTCATAGTGCTATGCACAAAAAGGAATAGAGAATTAATCAGCTGATCGGGGATAATGTCAGTTTCTTTTTGCTATTATCAAGCGAAAAACTGTTGCCAGGAGTTTGTAGCAAGGAAAACTGTACCCTTGCCGTTCTAACGTATGCATGTCATAGTCCAGACGTGATTGAACGCCCATTTATAATGATATCATCAACATCGCAATCGAAGGAAAGAGAACTTGGCTTGCATACTTTTCTCAGATGAAAGTAAATCCCATCTATTGTCTGATTCACAACGAGAACTGGTTTGGTAGGTGAGTGGTACAGCATATAGTTCGGTAAACATACAGAAAAGGCACCGATTTCCTTCGTGTAGTATTATGATATTACATAGCATTATGCTTAATAGTTTTCAACAATTGTTACTATTGAATAACTATACAATGATATTCTTCTGCTGCTTCATGTATCGTGCTCGTGATGTAGTCGGGGCAAACTTATTTTCATGGACGATAACACAATATGTCATTGAACTTCGACTGTCTAGAAGGGTCTTGAAAGTAAGGTCATTCAACCCTTCGAATGTCTAGCACATTTTTCAGATTCGAATCCAATGAAAATTTCTGCGATGCTTTGGTGAGGAGTCTTACTGACCGACAATGACCTTTAATAAACAAGGACAACTTATGTCATTGTCAGAGGAACAGAATAAATTACCCCAAGAACTACTGAAAAGCGAAGTCATGCCATGGTAGTTGAAGTCGTTCATACCCTTCACGGTGATTATATCTTTTAATAACATCTTCCACCTGAGTATCTGTAAACAATAATTCCATTATTTCTTTTATCGTATTGAGCTTAAATGAGCATTTTGTCTCTTGAACACTTTTCAAATTATTCTGCAATTCAATGCCCAATAAATTAACGTTATTGTAATATCCTAGCATTCGGGTATTATTTATTTTTAATTGCATCTAACCACACTCATTTTTTCATGCGTATTATAGTCGTTTAAAATTCATTATTAGCAATTGTCCACCAGTGTATATACATGTATATTAACTAATCAAAACGGTTAAACTTTCTAAAAGCAAATTTTTAATGCGATTAAATAAAAGGACATGGTACGTACTTTTTCCAAATATCTGCCAAATTATTTTAAAACAATAGACATATAGTCAAATATTAAAATTATATCACTGAATGCCTTTAGGTTACCAAAATCATAATTTATCACCTTCAGAAAAAAATCGTTTGACGATTATATCGTTTTCTTTATTTTAAATATGTGCGTTGCCTTAAAATATTCAGATTGCTGTTGTTTTCATGTTGGCTTTACAACGGAAGAAGGGATACAATAACTTCTGAGGATATAGACTCTTGAACACCCAAAGGCAGAAGTCTGACTTCTAGCTCTCACACGTCACAAACCCCATTTTAGGCGGCGGACTTCATTCGTGCATTTCATTCAATCATCCACAGATCACAATTTCGATCTGGAATAGAGAACAATCTCCTCTTTCCCAATATTTCCAGTGATATTACTCTAGATTTGGCGTATTTTGTGACCAAGACAGATTTAATGAGCGACAGCCCCCAGACATTCGGAGGGTCTTGGGTTGGCTAGTTAGAACTCACAGCCCAAGGAACGCGAACGGCCTACGAACCAGGCTCTCCCGCCCCTAAATAATTCAGTTAATATATTAAATCATGTGATTCAAAGGTAACTTTTTACAAAATAAAAAATCACAGGAACAGAAAAAAATATGATATTTCAGATTATTAAACAGTTTTAGCTTGAAAATTTGACAGAATTGAAAATGTTATTGATGAAACCACATCTGCACTTGCTTTTCAATATAATCAAACATTAAAGTAACAAAAAAAAATACACAAGGCAATGGCGTTGTTTTATTCGATAACTCTTATGCAGAAATTGTTAATGATTACAAATTTTCAACAGCGTAAATATTATCTTATGAAAATAAATTACCAAAACAATGCCTTTAAATAGTGAATTCTCTAAACAAACTTCTATCTTTTTAAAAGCGTTTTCAAATGTGAATCCATTTTTGTGCAAATATATGTTGAAGAAGAAAGAAAGAAAATCAAAATAAAGTAAACGTTTTTATCCGCCCTCCCATAAAAAAACGAGCCCATTAGTCATAAATATTATTTAAATCCACGAATAAAACTCCTCATAAAAGTGGGAGCGAGAAAGCAAATGAGCTCGCAGCGATAATTCCAAAACAAATATTTCACGAACTGCGCTCTTATTTGAATCGTGAAGTGAAACAAAACCCAGCGACACGCGTGTTATTTTATATTCCGAAAGAAAAACCCCTTCTGCTGGCTTCTTGCTTTTTATCTGGCTTGTTTCAGGTTTTTCAAACTTTTATATCCCGCACGGGATGGGAGTGGGAGGACACTCGCTTTGCATAGATGGACCGAAAATACCCTCCGTGACTTTAATACAAAAGAAGTGCAAAAATAAGAGCTCTGGACAGGAGAGTGGATATTTTCCTTTTGGAAATTTTAAAATCAGAACAATGCACAAATTATCACCAGGTGTTAGATAGCAACAGTGGAAAGTATATAAAAACTAGTATTATTATTAAATGCTGTATTCAAATTACATTTATAAAATAATTCATTTGAAAAAAGGCAGATTTTTAGTTTTATTAAATTTTATCTTGATGAGCTATTTTGATAAGGACATTAAGGATACTTTGATAAGGACATTTTAAGGACATTTGTAAGGACATTTTGATAAGGACATTAATCCTTTTCCAAATTCCCGCTTCTCCAAACGGTATTTGACGAGTGTCACGTGAACCTAATTGTTTTAAGTATTTCAAAACCTTTTAAACGGGTGTTCTTAATTATTTTAGGATCTTGAATATTAGCAACAGATAGTTTTTCTTGAATTTCAGACTCCTAAATTCCAAGACAGCATAAAATTTAAATTAAATTTAAAACTTTAAAATAGAAATTTTTCATATTACATAGCCTATTATATATGAACACAATATGAAGAATTTGATCTTTTAGATTGGCAAAGTATTATTACTATTCAGGAATAATCTTTTGTGTATTAAGAGATATAAATTCAAAGCTGAAAAAAAGTTCTATTTTCTGAGATTTAGTTTAAAATTTAAGAGATTTTTAGAGGATAGACAGATATTATTTTCATATTTCATTTTAGATAGATATTATTTTTATATTTCTTATTATTTCCAAACTAACTTAAAATTTAAATTAAATTTAAAACTTTAAAACAGAGTAATTTTATGCTAAGTTGCTGATTGTTTGTTAGTTCAGAATGTGCGTATTTGTATATTTAGACATGACATCTTTATTCCGCAATTTTCTTTTATGTATTAAGTGGTTAGAATTTAAAACTGAAAAAACAATCGCTCAATTAAGTGATTCATCTTAGTATTTGAAAGAATTTTAGATATTCGGTAGTAAATTTCGTGTGTTATTCTGAAATAACTGATTTGAAGTGAGGAATATATTTACTTCATAACTTAATGCTTATCCTGCTATTAATTTGTTTACTATAATGTAGAAACAAAAAAATTATTAAGACGTACAAGTATTTTAACAAATCATACATCTATCAAAATATTTTTATTGTTTTACTAGCCGCCTTTGGCGACCAGTCGGTTCGCCAGTATTAATGCTCGCTAAAATTTTCATATAATATTTTATGTAGCTGTGTCTCATAACAGGTTTTTCACCAAAATATATTTAAACCAAACAAATTTTGATAATCAAATAATTCATTTATAGTATTATTTATTATAATTTTCTTCAGATGTTCTGTTCATTGTACTACTCATCTTGCTCTTTCTATCCGAGCAATGATTGTCCCCAAATTGATATTTTACTTAAATGGTGGAGAGAAAGGTCTAAAATTCTACGTTTTTATTGAATAATTAGATTCAAATGTTCATCAATGTAAACACACTAAACAAATAAAGACACAATAGATTTTCAAGAGATGCGAAAGTTTAAAAACAGCTTGGAAAATGCCGCGCACAGAGGAAATAATGGTGACACACGCATACACTTCTTTTCTTTCTTTTTTTTTCTATCCTTTTTTTCTTCACTACTATTCTTTCTACAAACCGCTTTTTCCCTCTGTTATTCTTTTTTTCTTTATTTATTACTTTATTATGACTTTATTTCGAGCAGGCATAGATTAAATATTCATACAGACTAATAATAAAAGCAACTATTTTCTTTCTTTTTTAAACATCCCGTTATCTATAAATGAAAACCAACTGACTTCGCGCATTTCTTTCTAAACAAATGATAATTTATTACTTCCTGCTATCTTACTCGGTGTGGGGGGAGGAAATGAAGATTTTTGGCGGGAAAGTAAGAAAAGTGTCGTTTTAACTATTTTCCTCGCAGTTTTTTTCATTTTTTCTCCCCATAAGAACCTTCCTCGTGTCTTAACGAAAATATTAAAATAAAAATTAGCCGAATCGGTCGAGCCGTTCTCTAGTTTTGCGCTTAGCAACGCATTTCGAGTTACATTTTTATTAATATAGATTTAATCGAGCCTTTATCAAAAACTTTTATTGTTTTATTTAATAGCACGTTTATCAAAATACATTTATTATTTTATTTAATCTTACATTTATCAAAATACTTATTTTTATTTAATCATGCATTTATCAAAATACTTATATTTTTTATTTAATCGTACATTTATGAAAATAATTTTATTATTTTATTTAATCGCACGTTTATTTAAATACTTTATTGTTATATTTAATCGTACCTTTATCAAAATACTTTTATTGTTTTATTTAATCTTACATTTATCCAAATACATTTGTTTTTATTTAATCGGATATTTATCCAAGTTCTTAATATTTTATTTAATCGTGCATATATCCAAGTTCTTATTGTTTTATTTAACCGTCCATTTATCAAAATACTTTCATTGTTTTATTTAACCGTACCTTTATCAAAATACTTTTATTGTTTTATTTATTCGCCCGTTTATCAAAATAAGTTAATTGTTTCATTTAATCTTACATTTATCCAAATATAGTTTTATTTAATCATCCATTTATCCACGTTCTTATTGTTTTATTTAATCGTCCATTTATCAAAATACTTTTATTTTTTATTTAATCACACATTTACCAAAGTAATTTTATTATTTTAATTAATCATTCATTTATCAAAGTAAATTATTGTTTTATTTAATCGCACTTTTATTCAAATACTTTTATTGTTTTATTGAATCGTACATTTACCAAAATAATATTATTGCTTTATTTAATTTTGCATTTATTAAAGTTATTCGAATATTTTTTATTTAACGAAGAACTCCCATTGGGGGATATCTCAGATATGAAAATGAGAAGCTTGCAGGATGGTGATTGGTTTTTGTTGCCTTGGAACAGACAAAAATAGAGTGGGGATAGACCCCTGCCAGTGACGACATCCCTCTAAAAGACGGGGTTGTACCATAGAGTTGAAATTCTATAGGTCAGCTCTATAGGTTGTACAGAGGCTAGTGATAATCCTTAAGTCTCATTCTTTGTTATGGCCAATGCTTTGTAGCGATTCGTTTGGTCAATTTCAAATTCAAATATTTTATGAAGAGTCAGAATAGGTTTTGCGGATTTTTTTTCTCACCGAAGAAACTAAACTCGCAACTGTTGAATTCCATTTATTAATTTCTTTACGCTGCTTGGAAATGCTTTTAAATTATTAGGGAAATGCTATAATTTGTATTATTTCAATCATGAATTATAAACAAATCCTCTGATTAGCTGTATATTGCCTTGTGACCTATTGTTCTGCTTTGATATGTATCTTTATTTTAGTCGATAAATCTCTGAACCAAATTTTATTTCTTTTGTATTTTACGTCTGGCATTTATTTGATTTATCTGTATTTAACGGCAAGATGAACAGGCTTTCTCTAACCAAATTTCCTTCATTTGATTAAAAAAAAAAAACTACAAATATAATGCTAAAACTGAGACATTTAGTTCGTATTTCTAACCCAACGCCACGTTTGAATTATTACGCTTAGACAGACAAACATAATTCCAAGAAAGTGTATTCCGAATTTCGATATTTTTAAAGATTACAATCCTTCCTCTTTGTATGAGATTTTTAACTTAATTTTTTATGATGATCATCTATTCAAATTCTATCGAGAAAAATTACTCATTTAATATAACCATTTACTTGAATTAAGAAAAAAATTACTCATTTAATATAACCATTTACTCGAATTAAGAAAAAATTACTCATTTAATATAACCATTTACTCGAATGAAGAAAAAAATTACTCATTTAATATAACCATTTACTCGAATTAAGAAAAAAATTACTCATTTATTATTATCATCTTTTAAAATCGTTAAATATTGCTCATTTATTATAATACTCAAATAGTTAAAAATTATTCATTTATTATTATTATCTATTCAAATAATTAAAAATTATTCGTCAAATATTTTAAAATAATTCGGCAATCAAAGTTTCTACACTAAAGTGAACTAACTTTTGAAAGGTATTAAAAAATACGTACTTAATATTTGTTATCTATGTTTAAATGGAATGGCCGTTAAAGATACGCAAATTTTCTTTTTTTCTAAAATCCTTTGCTAAGAGCTTACCTTTTATTATATTCTATCAATGAATATTTTATTATATTCTATCACTTATATTCCTTCAATGAATGTTTTTTATAGTCTATCAATATGTTTTATTATATTCTATCAGTTATATTCTATCAATGAATGTCTTATTATATTCTATCAGTTATATTCCACCAATGCATGCTTTATTATATTCTATCAACGAATGTTTCATTATATTCTATCAATGAATGTTTTATTATATTCTATCATTTATATTCAACCAATGAATGTAATTCAAATTATTTAATTTTTTTTAAAAAAAGATATGTAATAAGGTTAAATATAATTCTTAATGAAGTGAATATTTTTGATAAATTCTTACCAAACTGTTAGCACACAATAAATATTTCAAGAAGCTCCTATTTGGAAAAAAGATAAGCCTTTTCGAGGTTTTAAGACATTAATGGTGAATAAGAGAAAATTAAATAGTTGTCGTTTCTAGAAATATTACAAATAGAATTAACAGAAAACACTTTCGAAACCTTCCTTGGGTAAGAATTATTTTTCAAATAATGGTTCTTAGAAGAGCTAAAATTGGTACATTTTTTAATGCAAGATAATTTCAAGTTAAAAGAATAGTGAGATTAAGTATCAGGTTTTGTACGAAAAAAGTTGCCTTAAGGAATTTCTAGAAAATACCTTGAAGATTTTCTGCGAATTTCTTATTTAAGAAAGGCGGTGCTATTCCGAAGAGAGTTTTTGATGTTATTGAGTTCCCATTTTAAACATTAAATCTTAAATATAATTTTTATGGGATTTAATATAATAAATATTTCAGATTTCAGATACTGTATTTAAGGAGTTTCTTAAAATTTCTTAAACTTCGTACTGCGAGTTCGAACACCATTTATAGAAAGAATAATATGGAAAATTGACAGGAAATTCTCTTTTTATTTTGCGCTTAATATTGTGACTCTGTCTTATTTCTATACATATTTATATTAATTGTAATTATTTAATAATGAATAACAAAAGTAAAGTTTTTCTTTGTTTACATAAGTAGGAATTGATTTTAAAAAAATTGTTTTTATATTTCTTGTTTCATTAAAGGTATGAATATGTGTGCTTAATATTCTTTTTATTTAATATTTAAAGTCTATGTATTTTTACAGCTTATACATTGATATTTCTCAGTATACCAAAACCTATACGGCAAACGGGAATTTTAAATTAACAGAAGTGGTTTTACAGAATGAATATTAGCCGTTTAAAGAATTTTTTCCAAAATAAAATCGCATCATAATTTAGTTTGCAAGATATTTCTTTGTAAAAGTTGCAAGAATTCTTTTTTGGTGAAACGGAATTCACAATTTCAGAAGGTACATCATTCTACTGTTTTATTGGTTATTTGCTGAAATTTCAATTAATCAGAGGAGGATTTTATAGAATGAGCGTTTCATGTTAAAAGAGTGAATTTCAAAATAAAATTTAAGCATATAGCTATTTCCATTTAAAAGCTGAAAGAGTTTCTTTTAGTGATAAACTTCACAATTTTTGTGGGCATATCACTCTATATACTTATTTGCTATTTTAACGTGATGATATTTGCTGCGGCAATTCGTGCTCCCAGTTTTCTTAAGAGCACGAGCAGATTTACAAATTTATTTATTTTCCATAAAATATTTAAATCTAAAAACAATCTTATGTAGTATTTTTTTTAGAATTTTTAGTTTTCAAGGAAAAAATCTAGGAAATGATTATGACTGTCTTCGCATATGAAGAAAACGTTTAAAAGTACTGTCGTTTAATTCATTATCAATTTACTGCTGTTGCGCATGCGTAGTAAGATTATAAATTTGTTATTGCAACATGCTGTGCTAAGAAGAAAAGGGAAATTAATCTTCGTGTCCATGAGTTTATGAAGCCTGCATAAACTCATTGTGAATCAATGTAGTTTGCAATCTTTGGATTCATAATTTTCCCTTATAGCTAATTGCAATGCTACTTAATTTCGTACGAAAGAGTATGCAATTACTTTCATTAAATAATGATTACCACTTTACTACCTTTAAATTTTACTTCTGTGATTATAGGCGTTGACGTACTTCTCAGTTTTTTAAGTAGGAGAATATAATTACACTCATTAAATAATGATAACTCCTTAACAACATTTAAATAATTTTACTTCTGCGATTATAGAAGTTGGCATATTAGTCAATTTTGCAAGCAAGGTTCTGCAATTACACTCATTAAATAATGATAACCACTTTACTGCGTTTAAATTTTACTTTTGTGATTATAGACGTTGGCGCACTAACCAATTTAGTAAGTAAGAGTCTGCAATTACACTCATTAAGTAATGATAACCACATTACTGCACTTCTGTGACTATAGACGTTGGCATAATACTCAATTTTGTAAGTAGGAACCTGCAATTACACTCATAAATAATGATAACCCATATACCGCTTTTAAATAATTTTATTTCTGTGATTATAGACATTGGGACAGTACTCAGTTTTGTAATTAGGAGCCTGCAATTACACTCATTAAATAATGATAACCACTTTACTGGGTTTAAATTTCACTTCTGTGATAATAGACATTGGGACAGTACTCAATTTTGTAATTAGGAGCCTACAATTACACTCATTAAATAATGATAACGATTTCACTGGATTTAAATTTTACTTCTATGATTATAGACGTTGGCATAATACTCAATTTTGTAAGTAGGAGCCTACAATTACACTCATAAGCAATGATAGCCACTTTACTGCTTTTAAATTTTACTTCTGTGATTATAGACGTTGACATACTACTCAATTTTGCAAGTAGAAGTCTTTTATTACTATCATTAAATAATGATAATCACTTTACGTTATTAAAATTTTGCTTTAGGCCGGTATAGTCTGGTTGGTAAAGTGTTGGAATTGTATTCCTTAGGTTGCGAGTTCAAACCTCGGCGACAGAAGAATTCCCGAGTGTGCGGTGTCTGGAGCTTGTTAAATCTGTCATGGTCGCAAAGTCCCCCGTGTTAAGAGTAATAAAACAGAGAGTGCTTGGTCAGATGTGATTGTTCTCTGTTCCAGGTCTAAATTACGGTCTATGGATGAATGAATGAAAAATGCATGAATGAAGTGTGTGTAGCTAAGTCGTACTCTTTGCCCTAGTTGGCGCTACTGTAAAACGAGAGACTCTCAATCGGTTTAACCCTTTTGATGCCAGCCGGGCGGTTTCGGGCGATTGCTTACGTTTTAGGGGAGATGGGTTTTAAAATGGGTACTGTGTTAAGCACTGCAGGAAGTTCATGTTATTTCTGACTACCTCAGTTTATTCACAGAAGGTTCCCCTATGATTTAAGGCGATAGGGTTGGGAAGGGATTCAAAAAATAGGTTGTTTGCACATATATTGTGTGTTTGAAAGGGGTTGTGTTGGGTTTTAAATAGTTGACATGTCAGTGGGCTTGAAAAAGTGTCATAAATAACAATAAAACTGTACTTTTGTGATTATAAATATTGGTGATTTAAAAACTAAAGATAAGAGAAAAATTTAATTAATTACATTTAATTTTAGAGATGACCTTTTTTACATCATACATTCCCAAGTGAGTGAAAATAGTTTTCTGAATGCTTCTCACTTTCTTTCTGAGAACCAAAAAGGAAATTTAATAATGATCTGTTAAATATCCAAACTTATCTCTAAATTTCCTTTATTATTATCTTAAATTACTAAATAAACAAGCATTTTTTTCAATCTTAAACCTATAGGAAGCATTTAAGTAGATTCAATAGAATTTTTCTATTAGATTTAATTTTGGCAAACACTGCCGCTAGAAGGAAAGAAGTCACCCGCATCGGAGCGACACGATTTCTATCGAGGAGATTCGGAAATTCGAAATCAAAATCAAAGCAAACAAAGCGTTCGTCCGTCTCTCTGGGGGGCATGGGTTCATTTTCCTTCTCAAGATTTCCTGAAAGTCACTCAGGTACTCCGGCAGAGACTCGTACAATTTATGATTTCGCAGGACATTTTAACGCGGAATTTCATCGCTTTCGCCCCGAGGAGAAGAAATTTGAATTCAAGATTTCGATAAGGATAATTGCTTTTTCGAAAACATTAATATATTTTGGAGGAGGACGTCACGTGGCTTAATAGAGTCTTACAGGAAATCTTCGCTTCTTAATTCTTTCGTGGATATTGAATATGGAAGATGGCACTTTATGTTTCGATTTGTGTCTACCTGATCCAGCTTTTTGGAGGCGAAATAAATCGGAAATTACGACGACAGAACCTAGGATCTCAGTTTAATAAACATGACCTATGAAATTTATTCATATTTGATTCGTTGATCTGGATGACGAGTTTATTTCAGCGTGAGAAAAGAACATTTGAACGTGTGCATATGAAAATACAAAAATGAAAATGAAAATACAAAGCAATTAGTTTTTTAAGAGGAATAAAATCGTGAAGAATTCGAATATCAAACTGTTGCATTATTAAAACGTTCAATTTGTTTTATGAGTTTAGCAGATGACATAATATTGAATTTAGAAATACTTTAATGGAATTTATAAGAAATAATTAGAAACTTTTTATTTGTTAAATTTTGAATATAAAATAGATAGAAAACTGCAACGACTTTGGAATTTCTGTTTAATAAACATAAATTGATTCAATATATTAATATAGCAGAATATTTACTTTGCGTATCATAGATTTTAAATTCCTTATAAAAATATATGTTTGTAAAATGAAAATTCAAGTATATATGAAATATTGATATAAATATACTGGAACTACTAAAGCATTCGATAAACTGTTTTCAAATATTGACCGCATTTTTAAAAACGGTATAAGAATTCAGTTATTGCAAAGGTACATATGCTCATCGAAAGAATCGGATATCATAATGAAATTTTATAAAAAACGTTCCAAGTATATGAATGTTTGAACTAAATATTTTTTTTTCAATTTTAAATATTATTCATTTTAAACTTTTAATGTATTTTTGATGAACCCAGAATTCTTGTTTTTTAAATTAAAAAATAAGCTTGTTAAATTAAGAAGGTCAAACTAATGCAACCTTCTTTAGTAAACATATTTAAATGAATGTCTTATCTTTTTTAAAATCAGCAAAAGAAAAAAAAACGGCGATTTTTTTTCTGAAAATATAGTAATTAGTAGGATCTTCATAACGACTCACACTAATTTTTAGAATATATTTCACGAACAAAATTCCACACTCATCAGAATAAGTATATTTTGCTTTATGGAACTATTATTGATTGACTATTAAAATCAGTTGTTCAATAGCAGGATTCTTTAAATGAAAAAAAAATGGCTTATATTCAAGATATTCTTATTTTTGAATAATAAATAAAAACAGTCCAATTGATGTTTTATTTAGCAAATAAATTTCTAAAATTTCACGATTTAATCAGCATTATTATGCAAACTATTTTTAATCTACACAC
>JAOUZG010044158.1:3545673-3565171 GCA_026289955.1 Argiope argentata
TATTTGAAGAATGAAATATATATTACAATGATAATTAATATAAAAAAATTAAGTATATTAAAATGATTTTATGAATGAGTTTCATGATGACATTTTCGTATCAGAATTTTTCAAACAATTGGTATGGTATCAAAAGTCCACATATTTATATTTGTGTATACTAATTTCGCTGTTTTATTTTATCATTTATTAACTGTGATCATTTGACATTAAGATATTAGAGACTTTGCTGTTAAAAATTTCCAATTTATCTATTTTAATAATAATGATGATGCTTACAGCAGTTGTATAAATAGAAATAACTATAATTATTCAAAGATTATCGAGAATTTGATTAAGCTTCAAGTTTTTAACCAACTTAAAAATTATACAATACAATTTGAAATCCCATTTTTATATTTGCCTTTAAATTTCATAACTCAAAAAATACACTAGCAAAATAGTTGATACTTAAGATACAATTTTACTCGAAATGTGTTAATCTTCGAAATTTTGGTCCAAATTTACAATAATATGATTCTCCATTGGCATTGGTTGAACCGCGTTGGCCTGTTGTAAGATCTCGGATCTTGAGTCGTAGGATCTCAGGTTGGAGACCAGATTCCACCCAACCCCCGTCTTTTAAGGGGGCCTTTTGCACGTTAAATTCATCAGGGCCAGAACCCCACCAGCTGGTGTGGTATTGAGAGGGGGCGTACCAGCCCAAGTATCATCCTTGTCCTCTGATCATGGTTCAAAATTACGGGATCCGTCTCAAAATAACCCTATTGTTGCTTTATATGGGATGTTAAATGTATCTAAATTAACTAAAGTAAACATAAACTATTGAAATTGTTGCCGTCACCAAGAATAACTACAATGTCAGGTCGACAAAGCAAAATTTCATAACGGCTGACAAGATAAAGGCACACTATTGCTAGAAAGATAACTTATTTGTGTTATCGTATTGGCGAATAGATTCAAAGGGAACATTAAAGTAGATTTTCAATCGAAATCTTCAAAAGAAACTGTCAATAAAGACGGGTATTTTTATTTTTCAAAATACGTAATTGATAATTTTTAATAAAGCTATAAATATTAACATACACGAGCAGGATTGCAAAGATGTTTTAATTAAAATCTACCACATTATGCTCCTTAATTTAGTCTGTAATAAGTAACTAAAATAAATAAGGGGAATAAACCTTTTAGAATTCCATTAATTAATTTGTTTATAAATATTTACCTTGCTAGATTGCACTGTCAATACTTTGGCTCAATTTGGCAATGTTTGCATATGTGAAGACACACATTAATGTAGATTCCAACTGATTGTTTTAAGACAGCTAAATTAATCTTTTAAACTATTGAAAAAAAAGAAGTTACCGATTATAATTTTCAAATTTATAATGGTACTATAATAATAATATCAGATAGAGATGTTACAGAAAATTGGATTGCAGTTCTTACGAATTTCAATGTACTGTGTAAAGTGACTCGATTTATAGGTTTATGAAAACAAATTTGTAACAATAATGGTTTCGGGAAAGCGCGTTAAAAGTAAAATCTAAATATGTAGGAATAAAGATGGGAGATTAATGTTTTTCTTTGTAATTTTTATACATTTGCCGAACTTCGTGAGTCCATTTAGTGTTAAAATCCTTGATTTCAATCCAGTAAAATAGTGGTTTGTAGTCTACTGACCCTTTTAGCTTTCAATTGGAAGAATTTTAATACTATTTTGTGAAAGTTTTATGGAAATGAGACAATGGATTAGGACTTTAAGAAGAATGGCGTTACTAGTAATTACCTTACACTCCAACCGGAAGGATAAACTGAAAATAGAAATTTAAATTCCGGAAACATGGGTTTTCACATATTTTCTGCACATAAAGGTTGTAAAGACGTGTAAATGATAGGATATATCACTTACAACAGAAGTTTCACCATAACCCGATGAACTTCATTAGAATTCAAACATAATACTTATCTCAATACGCAACCTTAGTTATTCCATTTCATCTAAGTACGATTTTTCTATGTCTTATGGCATTACACAAACCCGCTAACAATTATCTGTCAGTGATTTAAGCCTTGCATAAGCCTCTTGTTCTTTCAGTAACGCCAACTACGGCCAACAATACAACTTAGCTACTCAAGCATTACAACTCTTTTTAAGAGGCCGATTACATTCATGCATTTTATTCACTCACCCACAAATCGTAATTTAGACCTGAATCAGAAAACGATCACCTCTGGACCAGTACTCTTAGTGATATTACTCTCGATTTGGATGACTTTAAGACCAGGACAAACTTAACTCACAATCTACAGGATAAAAGGCCAACGCCCTGCTAACCATGATATCCTGGCCCTTTCCTATGTGCATTCTTAGGTTTAATGTGATTCCAATGTGGTCTTGTTAACAGTCTCAATATTTTTGCTGGAAATAATTTAATTAATAGTTTTTAAAAAGTATGCAAAAGATTCAATAAAAATCATTTCAACTGTTTTGAGATAGAGAAATATACTCAGAGATTTGATTTGTACCAATCAAGACTGGGTTTTGAAATACATTTGAATCACATGATATTGATGGTAAAGGGTGTCCCAAAATTAACGCAAGATTTGAATTTGCCGCCATTTTTGCAGTAACTTGTTGGCAACCCTGAAAATGAACAATCTTATAGCTGTGAGTTTAGGGTTAGTAAAAATCGAGCGTTACACGATATAACAGTGTGTTTTCCGTATTGAACAATATTTAAAAAATAATGAAAACCTGGTAGTCACATTTAAAAATGTTGAAAATTGGCCCCCTAAGTTGTGTGATTCAACGCCGTTGGATTTATTTTAATGGGCTAATTTTTAGTCAAAGATCCATGCCAACAAGCACACATGTAAAGAGGAAATTTAATGTTTCATCAAGGAAATTCAACCACATGCAAAATGGTCATGAAAAAGTTCGACAAAAGAGTGAATATGTACCAGCAAAGCCGTGGAGGCCATTTGCCTGATGTGTTATTCCATAAATAACCCTATATAATGCATTTATTGATTCAACAAAAAAAATTAACAATCTTAAGATTATAAATTGTGTTTTCTATTTAATTCACATCTTGTGTTAACTTTGGGACACCTTTTATAAAGTAAAAGTATTAATAATTATTTCTATAATTTATTTCTTTAAATTGCTTGTATTTTACACTGTAATTTATATCTGTATATGACATATAAAGACATTTGACAATTTTTAATAGTTAATTAATGATTTTAAATCGCAAGAAATATCTTATAATGAAATAAGAATTCCATAATCAATGCAGCAAATCATCCTTATTATTCCTTTAGAATTTAATTAATTTCAGAAAAATATTCAAATCAACTTTACTGAAATAAAATTAAGTTTTATCAAGAATGAATAAGATTTTAAATAAGTGCCCAGCAGAATGTTTATGTTAGTTGATAAAATAAAGAAAAAAAATGACTTGTTAAGTAATAAAAATAATTAAAAATTTCTTTGGTTTATTTTTCTCGATATTATTTTTCAATGGGATAAAAATAATTAAACTGCAAATGAATTTAAATATAAATTTTAAACTACAGAATTATTATGCTGCCGCTTTTAAATTATCATTTTTTAATACTTTCTTGTGGCGAAAAATATTTTTTATTAGAAATTGAATTAATTAACCCGTTTTGAAGAATTATAAGCTGATTATTTAAATTTTTAATTGATAAGAGAGAAGCAGTGGGCAAGGGTTTAAGAATTTATTCAAGAAGTTTATATTTTCATATTTTATTAGTAATTATAAACACTTATTAAAAACGCATTATTAATGCAGTCAAATAAATGTGAAGATTTATAATGATCTATCTTAAAGTACAGGTTATGTTTGATAAATTAATATTTTGTAATTATTCAATTAATAGTATTCTTAATCACATCACACAAAATTAATAATAAGCTTTTAAATTATTTTTCTAAGATCATGCTCAAAATTAATTTATGTAATAAATGTCAGGAAGTTTTTTATTAATTTTATATAAATTATTCTAATTTCTGATAACTTCAAAAATGTGTGCTGCATTTAATATGAAAAATTTTAAACGAGTCTCTAAAATTTCGTTTATTTTGACAGGTTGAAAGAAAATTCAATTAATATGATTAATGATATTTTAATTGCGTTTTTAAATTCTAGAAAAAGAAGTCAACGTCTGAGGTATTGTAAAAAAAATTAATGAGAAAAATCTTACACATCTGGATATGTTAAATGATGATATTTAGAAATTCCTAAATTTTTAGATCTTATGATCATTTATAAATGATTAATCAAATAAAAGTTTTCAGTCGAATAGAGATTATTTTTCAAAAATTATTTTCTGATTTAATTAAATTGTAGATTGTAAGTGAAAAAAATGTTTGCCTTTCCGAAATTAAACGTTATTATTTATTTTAAAAGTAGATTTTTTTCTAAAATTTTTGAAACAAACTTATTATATATTTGTAACTAAAACAAATTTTTTGAGGTTTTCGAAGTAATGTAATTAAATAATTAATATCTTAATTTTTTTCAAGAAATTTCAGATTATCACAGTGATATACAAATAATTGATTCTTAATCGTCGGAGGATTACTTTTTTAATGTTTTTTTTTAAATTTAAAAGTCAGATTGTTTTTTTTCTATTAATTTATTTTCCTAAATATGGTTTGTTTTCAATAAAGAAGCTTATTCTTATATTTCTACAGCAATTTTGGTTCGTGAAAGAATTGTAACATTTTAACAATATTGAATCCTTTTATGTAAAAATTTAGAGTGTCATAAGTTACTGAGTTCGATTGATTTTTGCTGAATGCAATTTATCAAGCAGGAAATATTATACAATTTGACTGATACACAATTGATCTTCCCCCAGCCCTGAATCAACAGTTTAATGGTCATTTTTTACGTCCTCAACAGGGCATCTGATAGTAGAATCTCAGAAGCCGTCATCAATCATGGTATTATAACTTCCACAGGATATACATTACTTCGTCGGAGTGGGGACATCTTACTTACATAATCGCAATATCCCAAATAGTAAATAAAATGTGATTATTAGGGTATTGGGTAGCCTGGTGGAAAGAGCGTTGGGTTCATATCCCTTGGGCTGCAAGTTGGAACCCTTCAGTCAAAGATTTTCCTTGTGAGTGGCGCACGTTAAATTTGCCATGGTCACAAGGTCTTGCATGTCAAGAGTGGTCACTGAGAGAATCCACTGGTCAGAGGTGATCGTTCTAGGTTCCAAATCTGAATTATAAACTTTGGATGAAGGAATGAAATGCACAAATGCAATCCGTCCCATAAAAAGGGTTTTTGACGTGTGTGAGTTAGAAGCCAGATTTGTGTGCTCCGGGGTCCATCCCTCAGAAGCTACTGCACTCCTCCTTCCGCTGTAAAGCGGAACACAAGAACAAAAATGCGATTATTAATATGATAAACTTTATAATGCAGACTTTCTTCACTAGTAATGAACAATTTTTGAATGGACATAGTCAGAACCCTTACTATATAATAGGAGTTGTGTCATACAAAAAGATTGCTGAAAGCTTGCAATACTACTGTAGCATCAGGAGATGCGAGCATTTGCTTATTAATAAGATATTTTCTGGGCCTTCTCGCTCCCTACTACTCGAAAAATCCAATAATCTAATAATTTGATTTAAAACCAAAATGTGTAAAGTTATAGTATTGAAAATGTAATTAAAAATATCTGAGCTGAAAATAATGACCTAAAATAATATTACCTTTTAATTGTTCTAAACAAAACTAATATTTATAAAAGAATAATAATATCCTAAATGGAATAAATCAACTCGATAATAATTGTATAGGAAATAAAATTTTTGGAAATATGAAGATATCGAGTGTCCATGGCAATCACTGAGTGGATTCAAAATATTTTACCTGCTATAGCAGCCAATTTCAAAATACAGTTATTTCTGAGTAATATTTTACGGAAACGAGAAACTATAAATTTCCAGACGCCAGACATTTAAAATTCATTGACATAGCTTTTAAATCATTTAAATACTATTTATTATTCCAGTCGAAGTGGAATCCAAAACTATATCAAAGTTTGTAATTTTAAAACTGAACTATTTGTACATCAGATATTTGCAGATCAAACGTACTTTCCCATCCATATTTATGACTTTTAATTAGAAAGTTGAATTTCAAAGTCTATAATTTTGCAAATTTGAGTTTAAAACATAGAATTCAATGTTTGAATACGCAAAACTATAGAATAATGCTATTTATATCCTATGTTAAAAATATTAAGGTTTAAAAAATGCATGTACTTACTATACTCTAGTCACCTTCAGAAACCAACTGGTTTGACAAGATTATAGCTCATTAATTTTTTTAATTATTTCTGTTTTCCTATATCATTCATATAAATGGCCTTTTTACAGAGAGAGAAACTCATTTTTTTCAAAGTGACCTTCTTTAGACAATTTTTTTTGGAAGAAATGCAATTGAAAACGATCAAATATAAGAAACTAATGATATAACTCCTGTTTTAGGATATTCATAAAGAAAATAATATGAGCTGCCAAGGCATTTGTGTTTAACCTAATGAACTGACTGTCATGAATAGTAAGTTTGGGCTATTTGGCCGAAGTTTAAAGGATAATGTTAGCTGCACATGAAAAAACCTGTTAAACAGAGATATAGCGTGTCATCTGCGATTGATCTTTCAACCAGGTAATGCCAACTTTATTGTTCCTTTTAGAGTTCCATTCGAATGTATACACAAAAATATATTTATAATGCCGGCCTAAGCATTAGGAATTCATCTTTATTTATAAATGTTTTTTTTTTCAAAAATAAAGATAGAGAATTCTTGAATCCCCATTCATTTTCGTGAAATCCACTGTTGCCTTATTATTTTTAAATATTTATTTCAGAAATTGAGAGAAAAGAATTCTTGAATTGATATTCCTTTTCTTGAAATCCACTCATTAATTGTCTATGTTTAAAAGATTAGAAATAGCTCAGGTTTACACACACACCCAATAACATCAATATAAACAACAAACCAACAATGCTACAAACTCTTACAAGGGGAAAGCATAATTTTGTAATAGTTTGTCCCAAACCCATAAAATTATGGCTTATTCTAATCGCATGAAAACTTAAAAACTTTCCATATGTAAAAGATCCATTCGAAATAATATTACTCATCAAATCTCTTTCACATACATGTAAGATATTATATATTTCCTATATATGACATCAATATGGCATCTTTATCGAACTAATATGACATCTACCATGTTCTATATCCAGAGCAAACAAAGCCATAAAACACTATCTCAAGCCTAATCACCAGAAAGATCGCTATATGTCTACAGAACAATTCCTCTGGCAGCGCGATGCGTGTCCGTAACATATGGGCGTCGGGCATTGCTGTAATCAATTGCATTTCTTTCCTTCTCTGAAGAGGAAACAAATTTGATCAATCCATTAAGAGGCCTCACTCGATCTGGGAGATCAGGAATGCTCTTCAGATAATGTTCGTGTATAGAAAAATATATCCTGGAAGCTGAGCTATTGATTTATGAGAGGGAGAAAGGGGTGAAAGGGGGGTTGGCTTATACCTTCGACCATTAGAAAATAACCTCTGGGATTCTTCCGGAGGACCTCGATGGCTCTTCTTGTCATCTGGGCGATGGAGGGTTCTCCCTCAGCCCCGTTGTCCCTGTCCGACTCGTATGCCATGTGGCCGGGACTGAACAGGCCTGCAAAAAAGGACATTGATTAGAGGACAATTTAAAAGATAATATTCCATGATCTATATATGGTGGTTCTCTTTGAAAGATTGATTACAAAAAATAATGAATTAAAATCAGAGATATAAGTGACTGAAAATTTGCAGTATTTGGAATTGATTGTTTCAATTCATTTAGCCATTCTTAGTCTTGTTTTGGATATAAACATAGAGAATAGGATCGCATCTACAATCATCTACAAATGCGTGTTGATTAGTATTACTAAAATAACAACTGAGTTTAAAATCTTTTCAAATACTAGAACATTGCTTGTCGGAAACTCTTAGCTATACGGTGACTGTTGATAATGATATCAGCTTTAAATTATAATCTGAAATATCATGATTATTGATAATTTAAAAGTTGTAAAATACACCCTGAATTTTTATGCTTATGGTATAGTTGAAATGCTATTAAATTTTTTTGCTAGTATTGTAATTGCAGGTACTTTAATAACAAGACCCAAGTATCTACATAAGCTATTTCGGCTTCAATCAAGAGTTTATGACCTTCAAAATAAAATCAATGAAATTAAGTTGAAATATATTTTTTAATATAGACAATCATGATTAACGTGAGACGTCTTATCACAACGGTAGCTCGTCTTCCCCCCCCCCCCCCTGATCTGGGCGTCCTGGATTCGAATTTCGGTTCGGGAGTAGACGTTCTTCATCTGTTCTATCTGTGAGGTGTGTGAATGTACCTCCCTGTAAAACGGAAGGTGCGAATGTGATGCTTGAGTAGTTCAGACTTATTCTTGGCCCTAGTTGGCGCTATTTAAAATAAGAGACACCCTATCGGCATAAAAATTGCTGACTGAGTCAGAAGCTTGTTCACAGCAATTGTCATTAGAAACAACAAAAGTATGATTAACGTGCAGCTCAATAAATGATTTTAATGAGCTCAGATATCCGAAGTTTCATTGAAATTAATTCTTGGCACAATCTAGTACGATTCAACTTCGATCAATTGTATCACGATTCTTCACTTGATGGGAAACATTTGTTATCTTATTAAAATCTATTATGATAAAATCCATCAAATTATTTTTGAGATTTAGATCACAACTTTTATAAAGCTGTCAAAAATTGATGATTTGAGCATTTGCATTGTGTAAATAATATCTTAATGCTGTATGCCACGGCAAATACAATATACAAATTTCCCCACATATGCAAAAATCCAATTTCATTTTGATGCCTGAAAACTCAGATTGATTTCTTTTTATGATTGTGAAAAAAATTGAGCATGAATAAAAATTATGGGGCCACATATTTCAAGTTTTATTTACATTTCCAATGTTGGATTATAGAAAGTATTAACAA
This sequence comes from Argiope argentata, assembly GCA_026289955.1. NCBI lineage: Eukaryota > Metazoa > Arthropoda > Arachnida > Araneae > Araneidae > Argiope > Argiope argentata. The sequence goes on from JAOUZG010044158.1 coordinate 3,554,791, forward strand.
ACAGAAATCTTCATTTTTTAAAATTATATTATTCTGATTCCTTATATTCTCACTTCACAAAATAGTATTTATTTATTTCTGTTATGATTTACGTTTTGTATTCGTAATACATTTTTTTCTTTTAATATATTATGGATTGCTCCGATTCATTTTTAATTAATAAGTTTGATTTGAAGGTTTATGATGATTTCAGTTCTAAGAATTTTGGCTCTTAATTGTTATTTATTATGTTATTATATATATTTATATCCATAATTTATAAGCAATAATTTTTTGAAGCATTCTGCCGAAATGCATAAAGATTTTCATTTATTAGTTAATTCAAATACAATCAAATACAAGAAACTGCTGGCAAAATAACAACTCAATTGGATAGACTTGCTTTCTAAATGGTAATATTTATCTGTATAATTATTTGAAATACAAAAAAAAATTCTGAATATTAGCTTAAATTGTACTTTTGGTGGAATTGTCTTATTATCGTTTCACGGAAAATGTTCTCTGCTGTGACTTATTAAAATGAATACTAAATAACAAATCACCTGTATCATTTCTTAAAAATGTATAAATCTGAGGAATCTTTCAGAAATAAATCTGTATCTTCGATATAATATATAATTCAAGAAATATAATCTCTTAGAAACCGAAATTTGATTTTCAGAATATTGCATTTTAGAGTGTTTATTGAATAGAATATCAAATGAGATGGCATATTTCGTAGTTTAGTTTAATTTAATTATATTGACATTCCATTTCGAAGCAACAATACGGCTATTTTGAATTAGATTTTTTGAACTGCGGTCAGATGAAGAGGGCAACACCTGAGCTGGCACCCCATTCTCCATATAACACCACACCAGTGGAGTTTTATTTCGTAGTCAAAACATGAAAATAGGCAGTTTCAAAACATAAGAAAATAATTTAATCAAAGCTTTCGTGGGCTGTGAGAAGAATACTTACCACCTACATTATCTTACAAAATAAGCTGTGAGTAGCTCAAAACTCACTATACTATATCGAAATGGCTGTTATAGCGATGGAAGCTCGAATTCCCTTGTCCGCTGTAACACACTTATCATCTTTCCATAGCAAATAAGTACCATTAAATTTGATTTTCTTTATGTCTGTAAATGGTTCCTTGAGAAATATACTTATAATGAAAATGTAAACACAAAAATATGTGAAATAAACTATATTTTCTTAAATTCTGTTTTTAAATTGATAATAAAACAAAGAATTAATTGAAATTAAAAAGATCAAAAAATGGCTCTCAAGAATGTTAATCATTAGAATAATCTTCCTGAATCTCTAATTATAGTGTTATCTGATTAATCCGATATAAAATAGAATGTAGGCAAAATCTTGAGCTCAATGAAAACTCAGAATTTTATTTTTGGACCCCCGCGTGGGTTTAAAACCACGTTTTGGAAGACTCTTTCCCATTAATTGGTCCCAAAATTAGATGCATAGCTCCAATTTAAGTAATGAGAATCAATTCCAGTCATCCTTCCATTGTGCTTTTTAGTATTTAATGCATTCGAATGCATGAAACAATTATGCTATTGGCGAATTTGTAATACTTTTGCATATCTTGACGGATTTGGCTTAAAATTTGATTCGAATCCGGACTTTAGATGTTCAATCTGTGTGACAAATTTTATCAAATCAGAAGTTTTAACCTTTTTTTAGTTATCGCATTAAAAAGATAAGTGAAAATCTTTTGAATAAATGTCATTCAAAATTCGATAGAAATTACATTTGGCGTTAAAACAACTTTTAATTTTACATGCCTGCATAAAAAAACTTTACACGCATTTACAATAATTAGCTTAAAATATTTAAAAAGCACAGAGAACATAATTGCAAAAATGTGATTTTTTGATAAAAAAAAGGTTGGAAATCAAAGAAATCAATTAAAATCTTAATTCATTTTTAAATACATTATTTTTTATACAAACTGAATGAGAAATTTTTTTAAAAAAAAGATTAAAATGAAATCTGCTATGCATACTTCAATGTATCTTGTCAGAACATTATTTCTTGAACGGCCAAGCACTATGCGGTCGTGCAGGCTAAATCATATTTTTATTCATTTCAATGGTTTCAATGAAGGAGTCACTTTAGTACTGCAAACGATCCAAAAAAACTTTGTCTCGTATTTATTGTTTAAAAAAAATATCGCATTTCCTATTTATTTCATTTCATATAGTCACGTGCTCAAGATTTTCTAGGTTTCATTTTTTGCAGTCATTAACTTATTTTTTTTATCAGAGCTTTTGTAAATGCTATGGCAACGCGTTATTAAAAGCTGATTTTTTTTAGATGCTCGTGCAGATAATAAAGTTTTTATTTTTTGCCTACGGATTTTTGTTAATTCCACAAAACCTAATTCGTAAAACAATATCATGTTCTGACATGACAATAATGATTTAAAAAATATTCATCGAACAAAACTGACACACAGCTATCCTAAAGATATGCATCAAAACTACAGCAAATTACTCACTAACTCTATTTTAAATATATGTTTCTACACTGCAGCAAAGCATTAAATAACTCTATTTTAATAACTCAGCATTTATAAACAATTAATCTAACAATAAATAAGAAAGAAAAAATATACAAAATTAATCTCGAAATTTAACCTAACATTTAAAACTCAACTACATGAGTTTAGACATAATAACAATCCAACGAGTTAAATTGAAATTCTATGCAGAGCTCGTTTCACCTAAAAAAACTGTCTATGTCATCGCGGTGTCAGCAAAAAATATACTTATAAATTTCCAAAGAATTCCTCCGGGGCACCTACTCTCAGAAACTTTACGAAAAACTCATTTGTCAAATATGAAACATTTGCTTGGAGTTTTCCAGCAAATGAGCGCCTTGAGGATTAGTACAGCTAGACGTGCACCAAAAACTCTTGCTCAAGAATTCGAGACGTTTGAGACTCGAAACGAATTTAAACAACATTTAACAAATTGTCCTGCCTCGACATTATAAAAATGTATGCTTAAGGTAACTTTATTTTCCACGGAGAACGTTTAAAGAAATAGTATTTTGAATGCGTTACATATTTTATCAAGGAATATGAACCATCCATTAATATCTACAGCTTTGAGGGAGCCTAAAATAAATGAACTCTTTATTTAGAATATAATCTGGGTTCCTACAGAAATAATAAATTTGATGCTTTTATGCATCTCGAGCAACTTATTGTATAGGCTAAGATACTTTTTTACTATGCATTTTTGATAATTATTTTAAAATCCTAATCATTTGGATGGATTAAAACAAGTTCCATTGGACATTATCAATTTTTCGAATATTAGATATTCTTTGTTGGAAAACTAGTGAAACTATTTGATAAATTATCAATGCAACGATGATGCATTAATAATGATATATTTAACGATGATGATCATTATAATGATGATATTTAAATGGTTCTAATCTGTTGATAATATGATGTTTCTTTTCTAATAAAGTCGTTGATTTTTTTACATTTCAGCAATTACAATTTTGGCATATTAATGATTTATTTTAAGGTTAATCTTTTTTATGTCATTAATTTCGTCAGAATACATTTGTTTTTTTTATCATGTCAGAACATGATGTTATTTTGGGGATGTGGTTTTTGGCGTCAACAAAAGTCCGTAGGCGAAAAAGAAAAATCTTGTTATCATCACGAGATTATGAAAAAAGTTTTTTAATAAGGCGTTGCCATTGCATTTGCAAATGCTCTTATTAAAAAAAAAGTTAATTACTACTGCAAATAAAACCTAGAACAATGTAGTGTTGAGCACGTGATGATATGAAAAGAAAAATAAAATAGGAAAGGTGATATTTTCTTAGACAATCAATGCTACACAAAGTTTTTTTTTATCGTTTGCAATAAATAAAAATTTTAATCAGTAGGCTAAAAATAAAAATTTCCTTATCTGCACGAACATCTCAAAAAAATCAGCTTTTAATAACGTGTCGCCTTTGCATTTACAAAAGCTCTGATTAAAAAAAAATAAGTTCATGACTACGGCAAATAAAACCTAGCAAAATGTGATTTTGAGCACGTGATTATATGACATGAAATAAATAGGAAATGTGATATTTTTTTTAAACAATAAATTCGAGACAAAGTTGTTTTGGATCTTTGGCAATACTAAAGTGACTCATTTAATGAAACGATTAAATTGAATCAAAATATAATTTAACATACACGAGCACTTGGTGCTTGGCCGTTCAAGAAATCATGTTCTGACATGATACATTGTAATATGTATAGCAGATTTTATTTTAATCTTTTTTAATAAGTGGCTGTAACAGTAATCTAATTTGCTGTGGATATTGTTTGTATTTAATTCCAATTAAATCATTTAGACATATTTCCTTATCCATGCATTAAAAACGCGTTACTTTAAATGTATTTAATGTTCAGTTTATTTTTACATAAACCTTTATAAATGAGACCATTTACATAAAATCATTATTTCAAACGTAAATGTGGGTTTTATTTTAATACTTTCATGCTAATCAAACATCATTTTTTAGCGAAATATATAGATCAATTGATGATCACTAATTAAAAATTTTTTATTCACATTTTACAATAACTTGGTCGATAAATCGATGCTCCAAAATGTTGTATTTTCCTTTTTTGCATTTTAATTACAGTGTTTATAAAGATTTTATGTATTGGCGTTTCACTCTGAATATTCTGTGCAGTCATTTAATTTTATGTGCACTAATTAAATAATATCTAGAATTTTGTCGGTAAATCCATATGCCAGAATTTATTATTTCGATTTTTCCGCATCTCAGATATAGCGTCCATACTATGTTCAATATAGTGGTCATTCTTTCCGCTGTGCTATTTACGTACTCGCAATGGTACAGACCAACAGATGACAATTCTTATTTGAAAAATTTGATCCGAAATTCAATACAAATCTATGATTCTGTATATAAATTTAAGTGCCAGATTTTATTATTTCTTTTTTTCTGTATCTCAGTTGCAGGTTCATACAATGTTCCCTCGTGTCTTCTTCCGCTGTACTATTTACGTACTAATGAGTATACAGATCAAAAGATGGCCAATCATTTGAAAAATTATTTTCAAAATTCAACAAATGCGTAGAATTCTGTCTGTAAATATATGTACCAGAATTTATTATTTCGTTTTTTACCCACATCTCTGATATAGCGTTCATACTGTGTTCACTATACTTGTCTTTTTTTACGCTGTGCTATTTACGCACTCGCGATGTTAGAACAACAAATGCAATTCCTATTTAAAAAATTTGATCGAAAATTCAATACAAATCTATGATTTTGTATATAAATTTAGCTGCCAGATTTTTTTTTCTGTATCTCAGTTGCAGGTTCATACAATGTTCACACACAGGTGCTTCTTTCCGCTGTTCTATTTACATACTATCGGGTATACAGAAAAGATGGCCACTCATTTGAAAAATTGGTACGTACGTATTATACCGTCAATCTACCAACAAACTATTGAAAATTACATGACGTTAACACTTTAAACAAAGAGAAAGTGTGTGTGTGTGTGTGTGTGTGCGTGCGTGCGTGTGTGTGTGTGTGTTATAATTTATAATTTCATTTTTTCTGCATCTCTGTTGCAGCGTTCATAAAGTGTTCACATACTGATGTTTTTTTCCGCTGACAGACCAATAGATTCTATACAGAATAATAGATGGTCGCATGTTACACAAAAAAATTAGATCCAAAATTCAACACACATTTATTTATAATCAATTTTATTAATAAATCAATGCGCCAGAATTTCGTTGTTCGCTTTTTCTACATTAAAGTTACCGTGTTCATAGAAATGCGAAGAAACATAATTCCCCTCGAAAGATTTCGGGGAACTTTTGATTAAAATTTACAGATTTGATATGATGATTACATATCGAATTTCTTCGACCCAGCTCATTTCGTTTTTAGGTTATCGAATTTACTGAGAAGAAGACAGACTGACTTGATTCAAAAAATTGATTTTCCGGTCGTAGCGAAGTCAGAATCAATCCACGAGATCCAAGTTTTGCATTGATAATGATATTTTCTCTTTTTATACTTTGTTTATACTGAAAGAAAATTGCTCTGTCAAATTAAATAATCAAGTTATATTGTCGCAAAAAGGAAGGCTGTTATAATTCACCATGGCTCGATTGGCGGAGCATTAGGCTGTGGATCCTTTGGTCCCTGGTTCGATTCCCGGCCAGCGATTTTATCCAAAGACTGGAATTTTAATTTAAAATTGTTCTTATGATTTCTCTAAAATCAAGATGATTCTAGAATATTCTTCACTATTCGAGCGAGATGATTCTCGAATATTCTTCAGATGTATAAAAGCTGAGTTCTGATCAGTTCTTCATTCTGTTCTTCAGAGAGTTGCTTGGTGCTAATGAAAGCAATCGTTCCATCCGAGTCTTTAATTCAGTCTTCGTGACAATATTGGAGAAATTCAATTAAGATTAATCAATATACGAAGGAAATAATTTGAAGAAAACAAATAGTACTAGCAATGTAATATTATACGAGATAAATATATAAAGATAAATTTCTATATATTTAAGTATACCATTACCATTTTGAGAGAAAAAAACATCGATTTTATTATTTAATTAACACATAAATGTATGTTATTTTTGTGCTTCTGTTAATCAATTATTCCAATAAACCATTTAATTTCATTAATTCTAATCTAACTAATTCCATTAATTCTAATCCATTTAATTCCATTAATTCTAACCCCTTTAATTCCATTAATCCCATTAATTCTAATCAATTTAATTCAATTAATTCTAATCTATTTAATTCCATTAATTCTAAATGGAATTAAATGGATTATTTCTGACGATGTTTAATAGTATTTTTGTGCTTATATACTGTTTAAAAATAAACTAAATAAATATTTCATCTAAAGAAACTTTTTTCGTTTTTTCTTATTCAAGGAGATTTTATTTCCTGATTTCTTCTTATTTTCTACCTAATTCGGATTATTGGTTCTTATTTGAATATTTCAAGTAAGAAGAATGAACCAAATTGTACTTTTAAAATCCTACGTTTGGAGACGTGATTCAAAATCGTGTTTGATATCGTATATAATTTAACATCAATCTAAGATTTTCCGAAAAATAATGTCCGTGAAGATTACGAAAATAAATGAGAAACAGAATGAAAAGGCTGAGAACGTATTGTGAGTAAATTGGTTTAGAAATACAACACAAAAAGTCTTTGATTATTCATCTTTCCCATTTATCACGAAAGAAAGAGGTTAAGATATGACTGAGACATATAATATAAGTGCTATTTTTCTAAGTATAAATTGCAACTAAATGAATATAACTTTTTTATCTATATCCTGCTACACAAAACATATCATTACTGGATGTTGTTCAAAATGTCATGGACAGATTCCAAGCAAATCGTTGCCATTATGCTCAATTAAGCCAAAAAATATAAATACTTCTTATAAATACTTGGAAAAATTGGGTTGGAGACAAATCTGTGGATGAATTATGAAGAAAATTACTGCAATGACCGAAAATTACTCTTTCATTTTTGATACATAATAGTTAGTATTGTATCACGCTAAACTAGTAATGAACTAAAACAGAACTGAGAAATGAATATTGTTATTCTAATGCATCGTAAAATCTCCATGGATCAGATCCAGGCTATATCTTTTGGATTTTCATACTATTTTAGCGGCATGGTTTGTTTCAGTATAACGAGATCTATTTTGTATGTATTAAATGTCTTCACTTAAAAGTGGCTTAAAAACTTGAAACCGGATTTTGAAAATCAAGGATTATCGCCGTTTCTGGTCATGTTTGCCACGCATATTCTAACTATTTTAATGATTTGATCTGATATAGTCAGATAAGTTAAAAACTAGTATCAAGCATAGGTTTGACTGTCGGCGTCTTGCCCACCGCGAAGGCATACGAATTTAAACCATAAAACTGAATGACTGGACCTCCGCAACAGCAACACTGGCTAGAACTGTGGTTATGTTCTAACTGCCATTACCGGCTACAGTGCAATCCTCTCCGTAAGAAGTACGTCTCTTCATCGATGGGAGGAGTTTAACCCCCTATTAGTGTACCCTCCAAGGGTAACGAGATCCAACCACCATTTCCTTTTTATTTCGAAGTAACTTTCTAGGGGATTGGCAAAGAGGTAGAACGTCTTCCCCGTGATCTGGGCGTCCCGGATTCTAGTCCTTTTTCGGCCATTGTTGTTATTTTGTTTTCTATCTGTAAGTTGTATGTATGTCTTTCCCATAAAAAGAAGGCTGTGCAAGCGAATGGAATGAGTGTGTAGCAAAATTCGTACTCTTGACCCTAGCTGACGCTAATACAAAACAAAAGACGCTGACTAGGCTTAAATCGCTGACTACCACAGCGAGCTTGTCCAAGACCAGTGCCATAAGAAATTACAACATTAAATTCTATTAGTATTTTTTGTAAACTTTGAAGATGATGAAAATTATCATTATTATTTAAATTTCAAAAATTAAAGAAGATCACATTATAAAGATCGATCGATTGATTTGAATGTGATGAGGATGAGATTTTCGAGAGGGAAAGCCGTTAACCACTAATTCCAAAAGAATGTATGTAATAGATGTTAACAATCTTCAGGCAGGGGAGAGGGATCTGCTTACTAGAAATAGCTTTTTGAAAAAGTGCTTTTAATGAGGAAATAGATTGAAGACTGATATTAAGTTTTGCAAAAAGGTTTGAACTATAAGCGTTGGCGTATAAAATTTTTAATGAAACTTTCAAAACAGTTTGAACTTAATTTTAAAAATGAAATTTATTTTTAAAAATTATACTATGAAAATATTTTTAGAAAAGTATTGCAATTTTCGGAGAAAATTACACTTGAACTAAATTAATTGTAAAATATAATAGAAGTTTGTTCCTGAAAATATAAAAGTCCAAACTATCATAATATTTTCGAAAATTATCATAAAAAATGCCAAAATCATGCAATTAGGCATCTTTTTATTTAATTGAAAATCTAACAACAAAACTTTTTAATTACACACACACATAAACATAGTGGTGCATCATGTTTTATTACAAATGCATATTACGGTCAGGTTGGAAAATTTAATTTAGATGTTCAAAATATATTCGATAAAAGCAAAAAGCTAACAATAACGACAAAAAAAATCGGTAAATACAGATTTTAATTCATACTTTCTTTCTAAATTTTGAAACAAAATATCTAAAGCACAAATACCAAATTCATCATAATAACCCTCAAAAATAACTTCTTGGCTCCAATATCCTTCAAATATAACGCAACATTTATACCAAAACATAAAAGTTTTTCTTTATCCTATCCACAAGATAAGTTTCACATTTTGCACAGCTGAAATCTCAGATCTCTAATGATACTTCATACGTCACGAAAAGGAGAAAACAGCACAATAAGCGTAAATTTACCATATCCAAAATGAGTTACGGGCTCTACAATAAGATACTATATCTAAATGCCACTCTACAAAAATGAAAACAACCCTACATCACGTGGTTACAAGAGATTTGTTGCCACAAGAAGGCATAAAAATAACGATTTAAACGCGACGGAAAAAAAGAACAAAAGGAGCCAAGTAACTATTTAATATTATTTTCTTTTCATTTTTCTTAGTAATTGTCTTTTGGAGAAATGCCAGTAAATTTATATTCTTTCTCAGCGTTAGAGAAATTTTCATCGCGAGGATTGTTATCTTTGCGTTTGGCTATAAATTTACCAGCATAAGTAACTGTGAAAGAATAGTAGAGAAAAAATATAAGCGGAAACATTAATGTTGCCATTTGTGGTTTTTAACGAAATTTTGAAATTCATTTGATGGCTGTTTTTAGCAATTTCAGTTTTTCACTTCAGATGCTTTTACATGATTTAACTTTATTTAGATCTGAGATTTAAGCCATGATTTTTTTGAAATTCATTACAAAAAAATAAAGTTTATAATAAATATACTTAGATGGGGATAATGTTTCCGGTTTAATACGTTTTTTTTTATTTATTGCAAACATTAAAAGCTGTTATTAACTGTTTATCTGAAAAAAATGTAATGATGTTTAGCGGAAGTTAGCTTATTCGAATGCTTTAAATACGAACATTTTGTGTAACCCTTGAATTTCTTGTTAACATAACGTTAAATTATCGTCAGCAATTTGAATTTATTTTAATTCCTTCTTAAAATCATAAAATCTTCTAATCTCCTTAAATCTGTACTTTAAGCTCTTAATGTTTTTTAAAATTGTTTTTAAAAAATGTCGCTATTAATATATATAAATGGAGATAATTTTTCCGATTTAAGACTTTATATATATATATATAT
>JAOUZG010044158.1:3565271-3585779 GCA_026289955.1 Argiope argentata
TATATATATATATATATATATATATATTATTTTTATTAAATTTATTTTATTAAAAGTTGTTCCATTACTGATTCGTTCTCAAACAAAATTTATATTGGGACATAATGGAAGTTAGGTTATTCGTTCAGTTTATTCCTTGGTTTATTTTTGTACGGCAACTGAATTTTCCATTAACATGATTTTAAAATATCGTCTGTAATTCGAATTAATTTAGATTTTAAAAGTCAAATCTAATTAAAAAAAAACTTTTATTTCTTAATTGCTTTTTTTAGTTAAATGCAATCTTGTTACTTTAATGACCGCATTACGTAATAAACTTACTGTATTGATAGACAAAATAAAAAGAGCCTTCCAACCCATTTTTAAACAAAAAATAAAGAAAACTGTTAAAAAAATAAAAAAGTATCATAGCATGATAATGGTTTTAATATGATTCCTCTCTTTTTTTCTAATCAATCTTGTGAATTATTCTGAATCATATTACAGCTATAACATTCACAGGAAAAAGAATATTTATAAACATTAAAAATTCGTGCATTTATGATGGTGATGACGTGTCCACTTTATAAATGAAAAAGGGGTGAGTAGCTTCTGAGGATATGCACCCCTGAGAGTCGAGGACAGAAGTCTGAATTCTAGCTTATATGAGGGTGACATGCACGCACTCGCTTGCACAGTCCCTTTTCGCAGTGGGACATATTCATGCACCTCACAGATGGTACACAGAAGAACAACCATGCCAGAACTGAGATTCAAACCCGGGACGCCCAGATCACGAGGAAGACGAACTACCTTTTTGCCAGGACAACGGCATTTGGGCGATTATAGAAAGAGTAATAAATAACATTATGTCCTGCACAAAAATATCTATAAAAATGTAATAAAACTAAACAAAGATTAAACTCATAAAAAATTGTCATAATTAAATAGCTAATTTTTTTAAAAAAAATTTAAAACGCGATAGAAATTTTTTGTTAGAAAATAGATCAATGTTATTGAGAAAGAACTTTGAATAAAACTTATTAAATTTAACTTTAATTAAAACTTTGATTAAAATATGAAAAACTTCTCTATTACATAAAATGATCAACAATCAGCCAAATTAAAAACTCTAAATCCATCACTCTGCTATATCATTTTAAATTACTTGCAGGTTAACATAAATATTATTGTAGCACCATATGCTGTTGTAATACAGAAGCAACGACTTAAATGTCTTGAATATTGGATGCTTTAACGATGAAATATTTTCTATAAAAATATCATTTCCTGAAAAAAAAGGAAGTCTAATTGCATTCTGAACCTTCCATATCATCGCAGACATTTTTAACATTAACTAGCTCAAAAACTTTAACTAGTTTTTTTTTAGGGCCTTGGTGGTTTGATGGTAAGGTCCTGGAAAGTGAGCCGTAGGGTTTCAAGTTCGACACCCGATTCCACCGAAGAACCATTGTGTAAAGGAGTGTGTTGTACGTTAAATCCGTCAAGGTCAAAGTCCTCCCACTAGTATGGTGTGAAGAAGAGGTTACCAGCTCATGTGTCGTCCTCGCCATCTGGCCTTGGTTCAAAAGTATAAGATTTGTCCCAAAATAACCCTAGTGTTGCTTTAAAACTGTAATTTAACATGACTAAACTAAAATAAAACCAGCTTCTTTTCGAAAAGTAATTGTTTCAACAGAGAATTCTATAATCAGGAACCAGATTCATAATGTGTGGCCAGAAATATATTTGTCTCATAATAATTAAAAATAATATTGAATATATAAAATTTTAAATTTTTCCTTATTTAAAGATATATCCTGAGGATCTCTATCTATTATACATTAGAAATCAAAATTTTGAATATGCTCCTTTATTTTTTGTAATCTATTTTCTCCATTCATTATAAATGTATACCCCGGGTTGTTGGCCAACCGAAATACTTTCAGACATACGCTATAATAAAGGTTTTATCCCAGAGAATACTTTGAATGGCATTGGTGTTCAATAATTATGAAATTATTGTTTGAGAACGTTTAGCATTTTTATTGAAACTATCGTGTCGTCTTTGGCGAGTTATTTGGCGATGAAACCTAATATACGTTATTTGTTTCAAAAATTGAATTTTTCTCAAGTGATTGAAGCCAAAATCTGACACAAAATTTCACTTGTAACCCTGAAATTCCGTACTAAATTTATTACAATTACGTCTCTATGTTTCTTAATGTTTTTGCATGTTTCTGAAAGTGCAGATAAATAGACGGTCAATCCGTAGTTGAATTTGCATCAAACTCTGATATGTCTCTACATTGTAAATATTAATCAGTGTGCCTGATTTCACCTATCGAACTGACTTCGTTTTATAATTATTGATACATATTCGAATGGCCAGATAGGCTGACCTTGAGTAAATTTTATTCAAACTTTCATAGAAATCTCCAATTTTGGTGTAAAAGCCGTATATCAAATGTAAATGTCTATCTCAAAACATTTTTGAATTATCTTTGACATAGGAGGACAAAAAGAGCAGGGACACTCCCCCAGTGGCCGTTCAACGTTAGTCTCACACAGCGCTCAGGGGAGGCCTGCTAGCGAACCATACCACCTACAAAATTTGGCTGAGGATGTCCGACAGGCGCTGGGGGTCTTGGGCCCCGAATCACAAGGCCCCAGGGAGAAGCTATGTCGAGACAATCACAACTCTGTAGTCATCATTCTATTGACATAGGAGGACAGACGTAAATTTTCCAAAAATACTTTGAATGGCATCGGCGTACAATAGTTACGAAATTTGAAACTATCGTGTCGCCCTTGGCGAGTTATTTGGCGATGAAACCTGGTATATGTTATTTGTTTCAAAAATCGAACAAAAATAGTTTTTTTTTTTTAAATCTTAGGAAGGTCTTAAACATGGAGAATCAACAAAATCTGGAAATCGAATTTTTTGACGTCTAGAATACTTTGTCTATACTTCATATAGGAGAAACTAAAAACTAATGTAAATCATTGTTTTATTTATCAGGCTTTGTTCCAGAAATATCTCAACTATGTCAAAATACATTCATTTCAGAAAATGTAAACACATGAGAAAAAAATGGAGCTACATTGAATTCTATGTGTATAGTCATGACATGCATAAACTAACTGACACAATTGCACCATCTCTTATCCGGATGTCCACAAATTATTGAATAATCTGCATTATATGCATTGAGTAGTTCAGTTACATATATCAGGTCATATGATTAAATGTTCCGAATAATTAGCGAGATAGTTACGTGGGGGTTAACATGCGATCACATGACTATAATACTATTGTCAAATTGACATTAATCAGGGGAGATCTCGACAGCACAATCCCTGGCAGATTCAACCGAAGGAAGCCATTCACAACCGTATCCGTAGAGATATGTGATTAGATTTGTTAAATCAACATCCTATATACTATTAAACTGTTAACTATTAGATATATATCCGTTTATTTAGAAAAATTTACTAACATCCGAGAAATATATCCTAATCATATCTCACTGTTGGGGTTTTTGTATTATTGCTAAAATTGATGATATATAAGCAAATTCACACAAACCAATCATAAATGTAGCCTAGACTTTAAATATGCTGATTAAATATGTAGAAATCTTAATGTTCAGATTGTGAGACATTATCACTAATTTTATTGTTTATTAAGTGAAAGACAAAAAAAGTCTTTTTATTTCTTCTTTGTAAGTGAATAGTAAAGAGGAAAATCTTTAAAATCGTTAAAAAATTTGATCTTGATGCCATCTTGGGTTTTCCGGAATATGTCGTCTTCTGATGATAATTTAAAAAAATGGAATCAAACATATGAAATTCGGCATGATATTTTTTACACCAAAATGAAAATCTTTCTCAAATTTTGAAAGAAATTTAAGAAGAAATCGAAAGAAAGTCAGTAACAAAAAATACGTTCACCTGTTACTTATTGTATACGTGAACTCTATAAAGTGAAAATATAATGTGATAATTAATTGAATGTTGGTATATAGCTATATAAATAGAATTGTGTGATCTCTATGAGATTGCAATTTAAATCAAATTGCTTACTATCTATGTATTTGTATGGTTATAAACTTGACAACATTAAATAAATCTCTATAGGTTAAATTCAGAATAATATTTTTACATCAGAACATTGTATCTGCAATAAGCATTAGGAAAATAATCCATTAACGATTACATTTACTGCTGCCTTTCCGATGTCAATCCAGTAACTGTAAAATATAAAAAGAAGAATGAATGGACTTTGAGTACTATCTTTATTATACAAGAAGTCAATAAATGTGTGGCTACGGTACACAAGTAATTACTTTTGTACTGTTGTTATGTTACTCGGCTACAAACGAGATCAAATTCGGGTTTAGTGCAATCCTAAACCATCTGCCGCCATAATGAGCCGTGGCCTTGAATAAGCAAAATTCGTACATATCTACATGCATCTGTTGTGGCGTCCTCTAGCAGCAGCACAAGTCATCAGGAGCATTAGAAACAACATCATCACCAACTCACAAACGCTTGCCATACGATTCTCTCAAAAGTATCGTTCGTCTCACCATAGCCTCACTGGTGGGAAAGTATATGGTAGAAGCCTCATTAGCCAGATAATATCCATCGGACTGAAGTGTGGCTTTTTCCTAATGGTTATGTTACTGGTACAAATCAAAACGTTGCATGTTTGGCATTCCGCATCTGAACCAAATAATTTATTTGTCCGGTAAAGAGTAAAAAGTCCTAAATACTCCTACGAAGAGTGTTCCTGCCAATTTAGAGTAACAACTGGATGCATCGATTAACAATGATAGTTGATCAATGACTTTTGATTTCAACAACGCCATCGACGATCATATAACGGTGTAACGTTTTGACCGGGGCTACTGGTGAGTTGGGCCGAAGACGAACCAGGTCTTGGAGAAATAAAAATCTATTTATTTCCAGCTATAATACATATATATTTTGCGCAATTACACCTTCTTGATTAAGTATGTTACGAACACATAGGCAATTTAGTTCAGAGTTCCACTAGGGAAAGGTGCTGTGCCTCAAATAGTAAGGTAGTCTCTCTCGTAGATGAAGATGGAGGGTGGAGTTCTTGAAACTCTCGCAAGATTAGGCCCTAGGTTCGGGATTCTCTGCTTGTCGATTAACCTGCTGGGTTTTGTAGAGCGTAAGGTGATGAACTGGCTGGAAGAGCAACTCAGGAGACAACTATTCAACTAATTGGAGGTATTCCCACAGCTCGGATGAGCTTTCACACTTCAGACGAGGCGGTGAATGGTTCCAAAGGTTCCGATGAACTCTACGTGGGCTCGGCTACATGGCGAGGTGGCCTACGTACATTCCAAATTCTCTCCTGAGAATTTTCCACAGAATTCCAAGTTGAATTCTCACTCCAATCACCAGCTGTTGCTTCGTCAGTCTCCTAACACTTGGCTACCTCAACAACTGGCTCTCCTCCTTCGGCTCTCTCTGTCTTCCCTTTTTATCTCGGTCTCAAATGATCAATCAGCATTATTCTCAACTTTTTTGATCATCTGACCCAAGTTATCTTTCCAATCACAAGAGAGGGGGAAACGGCGTCTAGCAAGGAGACGTCTTGGTTCCGTCTAGTCTGCAATCTTAACCTTCCAGAAATTCCTCCGTTATCTATAGTTGCTTTCCCGTGGGAAAGTAATTTAATACATTCCTCCTTATCTATCCAAAAACGTCACAACGGTGATGCATTTGACATATATGGTAAAAAATGTATGTTCGTAAATGTGTTAGAATTTTGGCGTTATCCTATTACGACTCGAGGCTTAAGTTTATTCTTGAAAATTTCCATATTTTGTCAGGAATCTATGGAAAGCAAAATTCTTACCCTAAAATTAAATATCTCATTGTAATGCTGATCATCGCAGAGCAAGCATCCTTATTCCGCACTTTAAGCACCCTCGTTATTTTGTAATTAGCAATTCCCTGTCTAATTAGGTTATGATTTTTTTAATTCTCCTCTTGATGTAAATTTTGATGTATCTGGGTATGGTAATTTCTTGAAGAATAAATCTTTTTTTTTCATCGTCCAAAGTGTTATATTGTTTAATATTTTACTTATTAAAGAAGAAGCAATGTAAAATAGAATTTAAAAAATAAATATGTAAACCAAATTATAATTAAGTAAAAAGAAACATTAAAAAACGCTTTTTTTCTATCATCAGTACAGAAAAAAAATACTTTTCCAATAACATATAAAAAATTCCATTTCAATTAAGACACATCACGTGCAAATGTAATAATATATAGAATTCAAATACAGATCCATTTGATATATGTTTTTATTTCTTTGTATCTTCTTGGTAGGCTCAATGATTGCAATAATTCAATTCGCGAAAATCTTTTATCGAGTACTTGTTTAGAAATATTAAATGCATTATTTAAAATTTGATTAAATAAATTCAAAAGCTTCTTAATAAAATCAAGTTACCATTATGAATTTAAGATTTACTACTAATTAAATTTTAACAATGCTTAGTCTCAAATAGTTTCAGAACCATATAAAATTTCAATTTACAAGACAATGTAAAACAAAACTTAACATTGTAATTAATACTTATTCAAATATTTTTAAATTTTCGGACTTTTATACAGTTTTAAACATTATATTTAAATTTTTAAGTCTTCTATATTATTCGTTCAATTAATAGAGTTTAAGAACTCAAGTTCATTTACAATTTACAAAATTGTTCATTAATAAGGAAAATTGTGTGTTTAAAACTGTAGTGCCTAAAAAAAGCAATAAATTATCTCAAAATGTATTTAAAAATACCTTCATAAATGTATTGAAATTAAATAAAATTACATGGAAAAGAAACTACTATCATTAAAAAGGGTAATTTTTATAATTTATAGAAATGAATTAGAGCTTATTATAATGCTAACAGAAATGATACCCATTTATTTATTTCCTTATACATGCGTTCTAGAATTTAATATATAACATTAGTTTACTCTGATAAAAAAATAACTTTTTACTTTTCCGAAATGATTTAAATGTCAACCTTTCTAAATTACTGAATATAAATCGAGCCCTTTGAAATATCTTTTTGCATAAGTCATTTTTTTCTCTTTAGATCAGAATGATCGCTTAAAAAAATAAAGCAATTAATACATTTTACTAGTTATAATAGTTAATATATAGCAAAAAAGTATCAGTAACATAGAAACATTATTACTGAAATATGAAAGTTTATTAAATGTAAACATTATTAGTTGAGTTAATTGCTTTTTTTCTGATAAATTTTAAATCTAAGCGATAAAAAATTTCAATCATTTTTTTTGGTAATTTACATTTATTTATTACACTGGTTAATTACTTTGGAACTAAATTTTTGTAAGTTAGGAGTATTTCTTAAATTACTTATAATATTTAATTTTTTTTTAAAAAAAATTCATTAATTTGCAGTTTTAAGGGATCAATCAGGATTTAAAATCGCAATCGGGGTTAATTATAATTATAATTATTTATTTACATTTTTGAGTTTCATCATGAATAAATCTTGATGAGTTATAAGATCTCAGATAAACTTTTAAAAAAGTGTTATAATTAGACGAATTATATTTCATTTTTATATTTACTTTATGCATTTTTATTTTTCAAATGAGATAATTCAAAATCTTAAATTAAATCTGTGAATTATTACTACATTTTTTTCATCTTGAAATATTTTTATTGTTAATTTTAATGCAAAAAAAAAATCCTTTTGAGTACCGGAAAAACTTATTTTGTAATTCTCTATATAAAAAAATATTTAAGTACTGTATTTAACTTAAACCACCTTGACATTAAAATTATTTAACTAAAATTACCTCTGAACAATATATAGATCAATTTACAATATATAATAACAGTTGTTTATTTTAACATATCGGTTTGTCACAATCTATGATTATAATTAAAATCAAAATCAAATTAAGATTAAAAGGAAATCTGCTATACATATTTCAATGTATCCTATTAGAATATCATTTCTTGAATGGCCAAGCACCATGTGCTCGTGAAAGTTATTATATTTTTATTCATTTTAATTGTTTCAATGAATTAGTAACTTTAGTATTCCAAACGATCCAAAAAACTTTGTCTCGTATTTACTGTTTAAAAAATATCACTTTTCATATTTATTTCATTTCGTATAATCACGTGGTCAAAGTGACATTTTTCTAGGTTTTATTTGCTGTAGTCATAAACTTATTTTTTAAACAGATCTTTTGCAAATGCAATGGCAACACGTTATTAAAAGATTATTTTTTTGAGATGATTGTGCAGATAGTAAAATTTCAATTTTTCACCTACGGATTTTTGTTGATGCCAAAAACCTCATCCCAAATACCACATCATATTCTAATATGATAACAATTAATTTGCTTTTAAAGAATACTACAATACTAAAATTATATTTAGAAAAACTGAAAATGGTTCAAAATGACAGCTAAGTGTATATAAAAATGCACATGCGCGAAAGCAGGAAATATAAGTTTAGTGCTCTATGAAATTTTTGGAAGCTGCAGCTTTATCTGATAATAATTTTACTGTCAATGTTTATTAATAATCCCTGTCTGTATGCAAATATGTATTTATGATTAATTCTAAGTTTTTTAACTTCTTTAAAACACTGCTTAGTTAAAATTTAATTGCCTTTTTATATTCTTTCAAAATTAAATTAACTCCTATTTTAATTTTTGTCTAGTGAACTTTTAAATATTCTCATATTTTTTCAAGCTCTAAGAAATAATTACTTTAATAGTCTGACTTTGAGTTTTTTAAGCAAAAAGCGTCTTAAAGAATATGAAGATGCTGACCTAGCAAAGAATTCAGGAATTCTCCGGATTTTGAAAGTATTTAAACTACAACCGCTAGTTCCAACCTCTTTTTTTTCTATGGTTTTCGTTCGCTTTTGAATATGCACAGAAAATTTTTTAAGGATTTTTCATTGCTTGGATAGATCTTAAATATCATCTGAAGATTTTAAAATAATCCTCGTTTCAAAAAATACACCAAAACTTCAAAAATAAATTATATTTTGTATTTTTCTAATATTTCATATTTTTCAAGAATATTTCTACAATTCTTACATCGCTGACTTAACTTCAAGTATTGCTTCACTTTTGAACATCTGGTAACAAAATCATCTGGTTTATTCTGATTTTTATTTACTTTCATGAAAAAAAAAGAAACTTTGTAGAAAATTCTAGTTATTACTTTCAAAATTTCTAAACCTCTAGCTATTTCCTATTAAACTATTACAATCCTAGAAACTTGAATAGCTCATGTTGATTGATTTTCGAGGAAGAATTTTAGACTCACAAAAAGTCAATTATTATTTATTTAAAATTCTGTTATAAGTAAAATCTTCCTTAATACCGCCCGTGGAATCGTAAATACACTTATACATGACCTTAAAAGTGATAGAATCTGACCTTAGAAGAAATAGAAATTATTATGCATCGATCAATTTTGAAAGTCAAATACGGTGAAGGAACATGGAAATAAGCTCATTTCTTTAGCACTGTATATCTATGCGAGGCTAAATTGCTTATATGACTCTGGATACTCTTTTACCAAAAATCAACATTTTAATGGTTTTTTTTATCTTCAATTTCAAAATAGTTTCTTAACTCGTCAATATGTTTGTTTATCTATACGAACCTAATTTGATTGCATGACTCTGTATGAAACAATCGTATTATGATCTGAACATTCCCTACTCTCCCTAAGTCATTATTTTGCCCTGCATGTTTATTTATGACGATGATGACTGCTCAGGGAAATTGTATTTTACAATTATCATCACATATTTACCAATCCTTGCTGATTTGAAGAGTATGCTTCTTCCATGTAAGTATAACAAAGAACCTTAAATTGCAAAAGAAGGTAACCGTTATGATTTGCAAATGGCACCGAGGTGTCAATATATGCTATTTAAAAATTATAACTATACTCTCAGGAAAAGCAGATGCAAATATTGAGCGAATACACGAAAATAAGTTTAACAGATTCTTTTTCCATGAAAATTCAATCTTTGTGGTTTTGCATCTTGTATCTATAGAGGTTATGGTGGCATTGCAGTAGATATGCTTCCAATCAAAACAGAAGCTCACACGGGGCGATTGCATGAAAATCAGTTTTACAAATTCTATTCATTACACTTTAATCTTCGTTGTTTTGCACCTTATATCCTTAAAGACTATAGTGGCATTGCAATAACAATGTTTCCAGTCAAAGCAGAAGCTGATATGTGGCAAAGGCACGAAAACCAGTTTAACAGATTCTATTCCTGACACATCAATCTTTGTTGTCCTGCACCTTGTATTTATAAAGGATATGGTGGCATTGCAAAAGCTAGGTTTTCAGTCAAAGCAGAAGCTCATATGAGACAAGACACGAAAACCAGTTTAACAGATTCTGTTCCTGACACTTTAATCTTTATTGTTCTGCACCTTGTGTCTATAAAGGTTATGATGGCATTGCAGAAATCATGTTTTCAGTCAAAGCAGGAGCTCATATAGGGAGACTGCACTAAAACATGTTTAACAGATTCTATTTCTGACACTTTAACCTTTGTTTTGCACCGTGTTTCCATAAAGGCTATAGTGTCATGAAAGTAGCACATATATGTTCCACAAAGCATACACGAGAAATAGTATGCTGTAGTTATCAATTTTACTAGTGAAGCAGAGCGTGTCTATGCTCAGATAGCATTACAGATCTTTAAATATGGCTTCTGCACGATACCAATTGGTACTAATCCTTTCTAATTCTCAGAATGTCTATATATATGAAATACCACTGTTATGAAAGCACCTTCTTAATATATATTGAAAATATTCTTTCTCTTTCATTATTTAAGAACGTCATGGATATCTGTGATTATAGGTACTTATACAACTATCAGTTAGAAAACACGTTAAATTTTCCTGGATGTTAATCGCGACCTTAATAATAATCCATATACTAGTTACTATGAAATAGCAACTTTTCGGATTATACTTTTGCCAAATTGCAATAATTTTAATAAAAGCAAAGGACTCTGCGCATGTGTCAGTACATTGCAAACTAGTTTTTATATTAACTATATAAAATTTTATAATTATAGATTGTGATTAGTTAAATTGCCTAATAAGAATGTTATGGTTACATTTTAATCTTTAAAGAAATATTATTATCTCAAGGTTTTATTAAATTCCGCATTGATTATGTTACTAATTATTTATTATTCTGAAATTATGAAACGACTAATAAGAGACATATTAGTAATTTGCAACTTTCATTTAAATATTAATAATTTTTCTATAGAGTTTACACAAGTCACGCAAAGCATAAATCGAAACTGGTATTTATGAAGCCATGGTAAATATATATTCAGGTTACAGTACCGAAGGAGACATTAGCATTTTGACTTTTTGAGCATATATGGACTTTCATATAAAGCAGTTATCTGAGTATGTTGAATTCAATCATTTCCGTGATGCATGTCAAACGAATTGTGTAATCTAGTTTTAATTTTCATTCTGGATCTCGAAAGACAAGAAGTATTTTATACAACAGCTAAATTTTTTATTCGATGTGACTGTGACTTTAAGTGATTATATTTTTATACTTTTTCTAACCCATATTTGATAAAATAGTTCTAGTGCTGCGATTATAATATTATAGAAATCTTTACATTACATTATTCAATACATCACTGTCATATTATAGAAGAAAACAGTGACAATTACTAACGTTAATAATAAAGAAAACTACGTAATTTAGATGAATGAACAAGGATTTCGTTGATTTTTGTTGCATTCCTAAGAAAAAAATATCTAATTATTGTCGTTTAAATGGTTATTCAATGTGAAGTTACTTATGTGTTTAATAGGAATTTTATACATTTTACTTAGTTATTATAATTGGAAATAAGAAAACATATATATTTTTTAATTATTAATGATATGACATTATTAATCATTATTAGCATAAGTTCTGTCATAGAAAGACAATTCAAACAATAGTTGGATTTCTTTTGGATTTATGAAGGTTAAAAATAGGAAATAGATCAAAAAGATCAAAATTTTGAAATTGATTAGTTGAATAATTTCAATTTCTTCCATGTACTTTGCATCTGAAAAGTGACAAAATATCAAATGCTTTCTAAACGTTGTTGTTATTGTTGTGACTAATAGTACTTGCCATGGAGAAACACGCTGAGTGCCGTTAGTGATTGTGAGCCTAACAGCGTCTCTTCTTTTGAAGTAGCGCCAACAGGACCAAGAGGTCGACTTAGCTACACACTCATCTCATTCGCTTTCACAGCCCTTTTTTACAGACTCACAAGTAGTACACAGAAGAGCAACATTGTATTAACATGGAAGCACAGATCATGAGAAAGTCGTGCTACCTCTGTGCAAGGACGTCGGATTTCTAAACGTTCTTGTTCTTATATTAATAATGATTCGATTCTACAACACATCTAGTAACTTTTCTATGTTTCATCGGAGTAACAGGTAAGCTATCAATTGAAAACTTCTTTTGTAATTTTATATGTATAAAAAAGGTCAAAGACGACAAAAAAGTTAATATTTAATTGCATTGTTATCTTCCATTGTATTATTTTTTTCCTTAAAAAATGTTCTTTAATTTTTTTAGTAATTATCTATCAAATGTAAGCTTTGAACAGTATCACCATAAATTCGTTTACAGAAATGTATAGTTCATATATAGTTTCTTCGGATGTTAAAAATTAAAAATACATAAAATTTGGAAACTTGATTACTTCTAATATTTCATTAATTTCTTTTCGGTATACTTTTCATATGAAAAATTCATAAGCTATCAAATGCTTTCTAAGCAATCTAATTCTTAAATTGGTAATGAATATACTTTCGTGCTTTCGTACAATGATGCTACCTCGGAATCGCAAGTATGCGAGTCTACTGCAATTTTATCTGTATAAAAGGCCTAAGACTGAAAAAAACACCTAATGTTCAATAACATTCTTAATCTTTATTGTATTATTTTTCCTTTCAAAAGGTAGAAGTTAGAAGGAAATGTGCCGGGAATGTCCGAAAATTTGCTCGGATATCCATGGCTACCTGATAGGATACTAACCCAGCAAGTAATCCACTTTGACAGGGTCCACTTTGTCCAGTTCTCTTTTGCGAGACACGTACTTGTAAGGAAGGCCGCGGCTTTTTTTGTCCCTCTGCCACTCTTCGATCAGATTTCGGCCGTCTTCCCGTCGTCCGGCGTTTTCCGGATTTTTTGTGTCCAGTTCTCCACGAGGTAAAAAATGCCGCCGGCCGCCTCCTAAAATGACCTGGAGCAACACAAAAAAGGCCACTGAGTGGAATATTTTTTTATTGATATTAGTATTATCTAGTTCGGAAGTTCTCTGGAAGTTTTCCGATTTACCCCCAGCGCATAGTTATTCCTACGCCATTTTTTTTTCTGTCTGTTCTGGTACTTTTTCTTTCTGGTAGATGTAGAGATTTTTTTTAATGGGAAGTATCAGGAATGCTTTTTTTTATTATTA
This sequence comes from Argiope argentata, assembly GCA_026289955.1. NCBI lineage: Eukaryota > Metazoa > Arthropoda > Arachnida > Araneae > Araneidae > Argiope > Argiope argentata. Next base: position 3,578,837 of record JAOUZG010044158.1, read on the forward strand.
TTTTTTTTCTTTTGTTTCTTTTTTTTTAAAAAAAAAGATTCATTTATCGTACTCTTGAATTGTAGGAGTAAAAATTTTTGCCCAGTGGAGGTTTTTGAAGGAATTCTGTTTCTGCTGATAGTTAATGGCAGAGATAGTTGGAACTTGGTTTTATTCCAGATGATAGCTGTCATTTCGTCCAGGAAGAGTTTTCCATCTTAGCAGGAGTGAAAAAAACTTTAACAAAAACTAACGGGTTTAAAAAAAATCTGAAATGGGGTTTGAACGTAAAGATAAAATATTCTGTAAGCTCTTTCGCTCCAACAAAATTAGTTGAGAGCAATACTATTGAATAAGAAGAAGCAATATTAGTCAAAATTTCCTTTCAGGTGTATAACAAGTGTATATTTGATTACTTTTGATTAAACTAGTCAAATATGAGCCATAAAAACATATACTTCTTTTAAATTGCACAACCGTGAAAAGTATTATGAAGACTTCAACATGAAACTGAAAAATCACCATGAATCTTTCAATTTTGAGAACAAATTCTAACAAATTATGTCTCTCATTACTTAAAATCCCAAAACCATTGCTAATATGAAGAGATATCTATTAACTAGCTGATTAAAATAGTAATGACACAAACTATTTCAAAGACACTTGTTAATAATGTGTCTTCTAATAAATGAAATAATATTATCAATTTGTTTGAGAAACGCATATTAAAATGTTTTTAAAATAATTGATCATACACTGAAATTAATTTACATTAAAAAGCTATATTATTAAAAATTAGCAATGTGATTGTTAATTATATTATTATTAAAAAAAGCAATAAAACATGCAAAGTTGGTTGTATATACTGTTTCATTTTGCATACATAAAACCGATTGTCTATATAAAATGTCTTATTATTATAAAACTTAATTTAATATAAAACAATCTATAAAAAATAACCAATTCTCTTGAAAGTGTTACCAATTTTGAAGACATTAATTTGAAGTATTCATTCAAATACAGAATCTTTAGATAGAAGCTCAGTATAGTATTACATGTTATCAAGTATAAAATTCGAATACACCATTCATGAGTTTTGAAATTTATATTTCATACATTATTATACAAATTTATGATTTTTTAAATTTTGTCACTGAATATTAAAACCTTCAGCTGCGTATCCCCCAATTTCTGTGGTTTGACAATCCTTCCGTTTTGTGTTGCTTATTTTGAAGGTTAGAGTGTTTATTTTTAAGATTATAAATTTTTATTGTAGCATATTATTATCGTGTAACATATAGTATCTGTTCACTTTCTTTGGAAAATAATACAACTCATTTGCAATCATCGCATCTAAATAGAGATTATACAGAATTACACAATCAGAGGGTTAATATTTCTATGATTGCTTACTCCTTTTTTTATCAATATATGATATTCTACAAACCATTAAAGCATTTAACTGTAGTAAATATAATATTTAAATATTTACTCTATTAAATTTATAATGCATCATTAATTGAAAAATAATATGATTAAATCATTTAGATATTTTAAACTTTTATATTTGCCAAGCAGAGCAGTTGATTTTATCTGGTTTAAAACTTGCACTGGATGTTTATGTTTACAGAGCTAACTGATTGGCTACTCTACACTTACATTGAAATTTTTCCCAGGACTGTCCTCTATAAGCTGTCGAGCTATATCCTTGCATTCGCCTTTCGCCCTGAAGTCATTGGGGATGTCCTTGGGCAGCTTGTCGTCGCTTTCCCAATACCGGTTGGCGGAGTGGGCATACATTGCAGCCGGAGTGGCATGCGTCACCCGGGTGGTTGTCACCAATCCGGTGGATTTGCCTGAAATATCAATCGCTTTATTAAAGTCATATCCATGACCATGAGGATTCCATTAGTTGAGTCAGTAATTGTAAATTATAATCCTATAAATCGTGATTGATCTTCTATGCTATGTTGAATGAATGTATGTGTTTAATGAAAATTAAAGTACATCATCTTAAAAGATCCATAATTTATACTAAAATCAGTTTCCTTACAAAAAAATCATTTTTTAAACGCCTGCACTCTTTATACTGATTTATTTGCTTTTAACTTTTTAAAATTGTAATGGCATTTCTCTCTGTTAAATGATACATACCTGATTTCAAGGTATACCATTAAAAGATTAAGACATTTTTGTTCTAGTGTTCAGCTTTACAATGGAAGTAGGGATGCAGTAGCTTCTGAGGGTATGAACCCTTTGGGCAGAAGTTTGACATCTAGCTCACACACGTCACAAAACCCTTTTTAAGGAACTGACTTCATTCATGAATTTCATTCATTGATCCAATTATTGTAATTTAGATCTGGAACAGAGAGCGACCACCTTTGACTCATAACACCCAGTGGTATTTCGTTCGACATGGAGGACTTTGTGCCACGACAGATTAAACGAGCGCCTGATTCCAAATACACTGGGAAGGTCTTTGGCTGGCGGGTCCAAACTCATAGACCAAGGGATGCGAATCCACCTCTCTACCTACCAGGCAATCCCGGTTCGTTTAAACCATTAAATTATCAATATCTGATTTAATTCAAAATAAATTTGAAAGATAATTACATTGAATAATGAAACTAAGAATGCGCTTATGTGTCCTATCTTTTTTGCAAATTGCAGCTCAGTAACTGAAGCTCAAAAGACAAACTAGGCAGAAAACACTGACAGACTAATTTGTTAGGAAATTGTGTGATACTAAGCTGCTGATTTTATTCATAAAGTGATTTTGTATCCATTAATTTAACACAAATCGACTTTCTAGTAATTAATTAGAATTTACCAAGACCCGACAAAAAGGAGAGGTGAAAAGTAGTGTAATCTGCAAATTATGAAATATTATTAAATTCAGAAAGATATATTCAGGCTTGGTTTGCACATAGTTACCTCAGGAATTTTCGGCACACAATCTCTACCTGATATAATTTTTCTCGTTATTTTTAAAGGAATAATCCAATAACATTTTTTTTAAAACTATTAGTATTCGAGGAAAGCATAGTATCGAAAAGTATGCTTCTTTTTTTAAGGAGGAAACTTCAAAAATATGCAGATTTCTACAGCTGCGCAAGCACGATAATGAAGCACATTTTTTCCGCTCCATGATTTGTGAGAGAGTAGTTTAGTCAGAAGAAAAGTGCAGTCATCTGAAACTGCTCATCCGCCGTGACAGTGAGCATTTATTTCATCCTGCCCCAATGTTGGTGAAAGAAAAAATAAAGTGGCTGGAAAATAGTAGTAAACTGTACTCTTTAAGTCAGAAAAAGTTGTTTAAAACGCTTTATTTCCTTTATTTTTACTGCAGAAATTTTTTAATGATTTGGAATTCGCCAAGAATAAAAAGTGAAACTTATTGATACATAAAATTGAATTCATTATTGAATTATTGTACTATTAGATTTTACATTAATAATATAAATACAAAAGTAATACATTCTACATATATAATTAGTCTCTAACAAATTCATAATTATTTTACTGTTCAGTAGTAAATAGGTGAATGTTCATAAAAGAGAATAACATATACAAGAGTACATATTTATTTTAAAATTAAGATTTTAAGCAAATGTAATGAAGTATTATTACTTGATTAGGTCAAGACTTTTTGATAAAACTGATTCATATTACCAAAAAAACTATATTTTTTCGTGGACAATAATTATGTTACATTTATTATGTAAAAAAATATTCTGAAAATCATCACTTGGTAACTACGGATACCAAAAATACCTTTAACCTGCAAAGCACGAGTCGCCAATGCGTTCAAAAAGAATCATATAGCTCAATAAAAATGTAACATACATTTAAAGTGAGCTTGTGAAAATTTAGGGGAAATGAATCTAAACATTCCTAAAGTTTTTAAATAATCATGTAACGAAGACGATCTCATTTATCAATATATCGTCCAAATGCAACATATCCTACAAAACGATTAATCTATTTTTTTCAATTCCTACTATTAGTTCACACTCTCCCTATATATATCTTGTTTAAATTTTCAATCTTTAATAAAATAATTTTTATTCATCCACTCAAGTTCGAATACATTTTTTAACTTGTAGTAGATGACACTTGCTGCTAATATTTTTTTTCAAATATTAATCCGTTCATTGCATTTAATTTTTAATGCTTTAAATATAGTTTTAGAAGTTTGTTATGAAAACTGAAATCAAGCGGTAATAGCTCAATCTGTAAAATGTGAGAATTTCACTTGAAGGTGAAGAATGAGAGCTCAATACTTGCAAAAATCAGTAATTTTTGAATATATTATTTATATTAATTCTAATCATTTAATAAAAAGTAACTAAAAATATTCTTTGTTGACCTAATTTTTTATATTACTTATTTATTACAGATATTTTGATACAAAAAGAGCAAATCAATTCTTTTTTTCTTAATTCGGTCTCATTTCTTCGGATAATATATGCATTTTACGTATGTTTATGTTGCGTGTGTTTTAAGACTGGTAAAACATGCTATAAATGATTTGATAGAGCAATGAAACCTGCGTGGATCTTATCATAATATTAAACATAATATTACAGATTGCATATGAAATTAAATTTTAAAATATATTGAAATCAATAAAAATTGTGCAAAAATGAAATAGAAATCATTAGAAATGTAATTTTGAAGTATTAAAATATAATCTTTTGTAATTAACGTATTCATAAAACTTATCTGAAAAACTCCAAAACCTTGTTTTAATCAATATAATTTTAGATTGTATGCATTTTTTAGACATTGAAATGTCAACAATGACTTTTTGGCTGTCCTGAAGAGCATGTTGCCAAATTCTTTTTCAAATCGGATAAAGCTGTGGATATATTTGTTAATTTTAATTAACATGCATTTAAAGCAGTTCAATTACTCCAATAATTCCACTACTTTAAATGAAAATTACTATCACGAATGAAAAATACTATTTTATAGTTTTATCAGTTATCTACAAAATTTTCAAAATATATTAAACATGCAGCCAAATAGCCATAATATATTAATCATGTAGTCAAATTGCCAACAAATAGCTATAATATATTAATCATGCAGCCAAATAGCCAACAAATAGCTTTAAATATCAATCATGCAGCCAAATAGCCAATAAACCCATAGGGAGTTTTGACTGCATGCTAAATTTGTTGCTATGTATTGTAACGTTTTGGCCGGGGCTACTGGTGAGTTGGGCCGTAAACAAACCAGGACTTGGAGAAATAAAAATCTATTTATTTCTAGCTATAATACATATATAATTTGCACAATTACACCTTCTTGATTAAATAGGTAACGAACACATAGGCAATTACTTTCACAGTTCCACTAGAGAAAGGTGCTGTGCCTCCAATAGTAAGGTAGTCTCTCTCGTAGAAGAAGGAGGATGGAGTTCTGGAAACTCCCGCAAGATCTGGCCCGAGGTTCGGGATTCTCTGCTTGTCGATTAACCTGCTGGGTTTGTAGAGCGTAAAATGATGAACTGGCTGGAAGAGCAGCTCAGGAGACAGCTGTTCAGCTAATTGGAGGTATTTCCAAAGCTCGGATGAGCTTTCACACTTCAGACGAGACGCTGAATGGTTCCAAAGGTTCCGGTGAACTCCACGTGGGCTCGGCTACAGGGCGAGGTGGCCTACGTACCTTCCAAATTCTCTCCTGAGAATTTTCCACAGAATTCCAAGTTGAATCCTCCCTCCAAACACTAGCTGTTGTTTCGTCAGTCTCCTCCTAACACTTCGCTCCCAATCCTCCTCTGTTCGCTCTTTTTATCTCGGTCTCAAAAAACCGGCCCTCGGTGGCAAATGACCAATCAGCATTATTCTCAATTTTCCTGATCATCTGACCCAAGGTATCTCCCCAATCACAAGAGAGGGGGAAACGGCGTCTAGCAAGGAGACGTCTAGGTTACGTCTAGTCTGCAATCTCCACCTTCCACAAATTCCTCCGGTATCTATAATTGCTTTCCCGTGGGAACAGAATATGATATATTTCTCCTTATCTATCCGAAAACGTCACAGTATATTATCACATTAAAAAAAATAAGCAATGGAACTTCCACGAAATGTTGTTGTTTCTTATGGCCCTTGCCATAGACAAGCTCACAGAAGCAGTCAGCAAGCAAGAGAAGCCTAATCAGCATCTCTTGCTTTGTAGTAGAGTCAATTAGGACAGAGAGTACGAATTTTGCTAATCACTCATCACATTCACTTACACAATCCCTTTTTGCAGGGGGCCCATTCACACACAAAAGAACAACCAACCCGGGGAGAGCCCGAACCGTGACTCGACCCCGGGATGCCCAGATCACGGGGAAAACGCGTTACCCCTATCCCAGTACGCCGGCATTTCCCCAACAAAAATAATATAACATCTAATTTTAAAATTATAAATACGCATATGAACTGAATATGAAGAACCGCATATGAAACGCATATAAACTTGATAACTTAAAGAGAGAGAGATCGTTGAATGAATGAAAATAAAGAAAGACTGGCATTCAAAGGCATGCCCAGAAAAATGCATAGATAGATCTAAATTTTCAAAATCTGCAAGTACTTTTCATATTTTGATTTTTTATTTTATTCTAAAATAAATGGTGGCATTTTTTCTTTATGTTCTCTTTTTCTTTTATCTTTAAAAATAAATATAATTATTTGGTTACACAACATTTTTTATGGTAATATTATTAATTCTTATTAAAAACACCTAGAAGGGGTAAATGAAAATACTATAATGATTAGGTTTGTTTTGAGAAACATTAAAGAAATGGATAGAAGACACATTGAAAATCCCTAATAATTTCAAGTTGAAAAAAGAAAAACTGTATTTTAAAGCAGCTTTAGAAATTTTAATCTTAAAATACTAGATAGAATGATTTTTGCCAATCTGCATTAATAATTTAACGCATTGGATGATATTGTTACAAGCG
>JAOUZG010044158.1:3600779-3621159 GCA_026289955.1 Argiope argentata
ATGAGGTATTTGATGAAACAAAAAAATATCTATAATTCTATAGATGAAAAAAAAGACCTTAAGTGGAATTCAAAAATGTAGTTGCAACACAACGTTTATATATTTAAAAAATCTTTAATGAAGTCACGTACCTTAACATACGAATATATATATATATATATATATATATATATATATATATATCGGTTCAATCTCATTTTAAAACACAATGAAGGATTTAGTGAAAATCAAATCTATGTTGTTGTTGTGTCCTCTGAAAAAATTACACTTTATGAATTTGGCAATATCAAAGGCAGAATCGTAGTATGATGCCTCCTCATTAAAGTAGTTTAGTAGGTGAAGGCCTACCACATTTACAGGGCAGAAAATTTAAAGTCTTCATAATAATTGTTGCCATTGTATCAAGAGGTTGGACTTCCGCCTGTTGATCAGGGGGAGGTATTTTGTTTCCCTCCTACACCCAACAGAAAAACTGATAAATTGGTTCCCGTATCCACCAAGTGGGATCGCGCCATGTAGGGATTACAGGCTTCTCCCATGGGAAAAAAATTATAATTCTGTAATTGAATAAGAGACCTGAAGTGGAATTTTAATAAACTTATTTTATAGATAAGATCTCTGAAAACAGTGATTTACCATCTGTTTGGGCCCAATCTGCCAAACAAAACACTTTTGACTCGAAACTGCTCTCGCATCTGTTGTAGACCCCCTTGTCGTCCAGCCCCACTGTCTCGAACCTTCCTTTGACACCACAGAGAAGGGCAGTGGCACATGCACCGGAATCCCCCACCTGGCTATCGGTGTTGTAGGTCTGAAAAAAAAATCAAACTTTTGTCAGCACTATTTATCACAAGTAAGATATAGAAACATAATTAAAATTTATCCAGTATTAATAAAAGTTCATGGGGTTTTATGAGAATAAAACTCAAACCTGATGAGCTTCAGACTATTAAAAATGTATGGAGTTTTATAAGTACTGAGAATGACTTTGATTTTGGATTGATAATAGATATTTTGTTTCAGACTTTTGTTTCTTTCATGAATGATATAATATAAACTAACGGGAGTAGCCCTCCAAAATTTTTGTAAGCAAACTTATAGATCACATCTTTAACAAAAAATTGTGGATAATGAGTGAGACAGAGAAGACATTGTATAACGTAAGCGTACAATAGCTAGGAAATATGTGTAAGATTAGGTGCAACAAAATGCCAATTCAATCCCATTTGGATCAGTGTCTACGGCTAGGATAAACAACAAAAGCAACGTTTTAAGAAAAAAAAGTTAATTAATTTACTGTAAACAAAATACACAGAAAATTAACAATTAAAACATAAAGCAGAAAAAATGTATTACATTAAAGTTAGAAGTTGAAATTCTTAGATGTCACCAAACGGCAAATCTTAAAAAGAAGTTTGTACATTTCAGCACTAACGGCCACCGTAACTTAACATTATTAAACACTCATCATTACCGGAGACGAAGAACTCTCTTCTCTCTCGAGAGAAAGTCAACGTGAACACCAAGAGCATGCTTTTTACTGAAACTTATTGTCGTGAGACTTAACAATTTGAATTAGTAGATCCCAAGGTGCCATTTATTACAATAAAATAAAACTACATTTTAATCTGGGTACATTCTACATAAGAGTGGAATGGTAAGGACCACTGATTAAATCTCTACATATATGCCTTTGAACTTGATTTATTATTTTTATTTAATAAATTATACTATCCTCGGTTATTTATTTAAAAAATAAAGGATCATAAACATGGTTAGATTCCCAATTGATCATAAAGAATTGCTTCAATTCGATTAACCCTATTAATTATTTAGGGAATCATTTAATACACTTCTCATTTTGTTCATAATTTATTTGTAACCCCCTCAAGTAAGTAATGACTTTATATTTTCATTCATACTGTACATTATTATTTTCATTCATTCAATTTGATTTCACACTAGATATTTTTCATTCTAGTCTTTATGATATCTTGTTCTGTTATCTGTATATGTATTTTGTCTCTTGTTTGAATCTTTCCAATTGATAGCTGTGGATTTTTTAATGAAGTTCTACTTTTTTACCATACCAGAAAGGGGTCATATGTGCTCTAGAAGCGGATGCATGGTGTGGTGTTAAGTGGCACTAGAATCCGAATATCGAATTAATATTTCAATCTTTAGATGCATTTTTATCTAAAGATTGAAACTTAAACTTTACATTTTTTAATTGTCTGAAAGCACACATAATGAAATATTGTTGAGCCATTGTCGTATTATGATCGAAATTTAGTAAATATCTGCACTGAAATATTAAGTACAGGCTCTGAATTAAAAAAAAATCGAATCCAAAACTTTGACGATTATCCTCTTTTTAGACATCCCTGAATTCTAAAAGTACATTTTGGGACATTTCTATGTATTAGAAAGATATCTCAAAAATACTTTGAGCTAGACAGCTGAAATTTTGTATACGTATACCAAATTGGCAGATTTCTATCAAGTTTTGAGTAAAATTTGTTCAAAGGAAATTCGTTTGTTCAATTGTTCGAATAGGAGTTAGCACGTTAATTACCAAAGAAGGAGAGCTAGATAGATAACATTTGGTATGCCGAATTGGCATCTATATTGTGGAAAGGTGTCAAATTTTCAGCGAAATCCAATAATAGTTTGATTGTGTGTTGGTTTGTATTTTCAGAAACAGATGAATTCAAAAACGGAGAAAACTGGAGTATATTAAATTTGGTTTGATTTTGTGACTTCAAATGAAGTTTTCGTCACATGGTTTGTTCAATCGGTTAAGAAAAAATATCAAAAATACAAATTTCATTTTCGTATCTGTTAACGATAGAGCAAGGATTAATCTCCAAATGTCGCCATTAAATGATCTGATAAATTTTGTAAAATACTGAATTCCTGCCAAAAGTTAATATTTCGTAATTATTGTAAGCCAAAGCTTTTCAATTATCTTGTATAAGTTATTAGAGTGTAAGTTATCAATAAGAATTAAGTTTAAAGCAACAATCAAGAGGGAAAAAAAAACTATGAATCTGGCCTGAAGACTTTTTAGAAGGTCACTCTCCCGCAGGGATTCAAACCAGGGATTTTTTCTGTGAGAGGTCCGACATTTCGTCAAAAAGTTGAACCCTCTTAACCCGAAAATCCCAAGAAATTGAGGTTTTAAATCCCAGAAATTGAGAAGATAAATAAGTATCACAGAAATACAAGAACAACATTTTAAATCTAAATAGGATTACTGCAAATTGTTTAAAACAAACAACAAAAGACCATAAAACTTAAAACTAAATCCTCGAAACACTTACCAAGATTAAAAGCACACGATAACAGGAAATTATTTCATTTTTTAAAAAAAAAATCTAATAATAAGTATAGAAAAATGCTCAAACCAAACCACAAAAAACCTTACATTAGAATATGAAATCCAAACACATATCAATATTAAGAGCAACTCCAAGAAGATTTGAAGCGCGTCACCCTATCGGTTTATTTTCACCTCATCAAACTAACTTTAAATTCGCCGCGTTTTAAGTTATATAAGTTTAGTCAGAATTGTCATTATAAGGAGTAATTGAAGCGCCCTCAATTAAGTTAAGGTTCAAAGTGAATAAAATAAAAGGTTTGTTATCATATCAGAACATGATGTTGATTTTTCTGGTTTTTGGCGTTAACAAAAATCCGTTGGTGGAAAATAAATATCTTACTATCTGCACGAGCACCTCAAAAAATCAAATTTCAATGACACGTTGCCTTTGCATTTACAAAAGCTCTGATTTAAAAAAATACATTAATGATTACAATAAATAAAACCTAGAAAGATGTCATTTTAAGTACGGTATTACATGAAATAAAATAAATAGGAAATGGCATATTTTTTTTAAACAATAAATGCGAGACAAAGTTTTTTGGATCGTTTGCATTACTAAAGTGACCCATTCAATGAAACCATTAAAATGAATAAAAATATAATTTAACTCGCACGAGCACGTGGTGCTTGGACGTTCAAGAAATGATGTTCTGACATGATACATTGAAATATGCATTGCAGATTTCATATTAATCTTTATTTCAGTTTTGAAATTTCAAAAGTCACCCTTAGGCAGGGATTCAAAATCAGCGATTTTTTTTCTGTGAGTGCATTATCCTTTTGATTTTTGCTTTAAGTTTAATTCTTATTGCTAATTTAGTTTATTTCATTTGTGATCTAGTTGTAGCAGCATTAGCGCTCTCTAATACAATGCTTTTTTTTAATATTTTGGATCAAGAAACTTTTGTTTATCTTTGATATGACAGTTACTTTACCTGAAAATATGGGAGAAAGTTTTATAGAGACTACTTCCTCTGGTTATTTGTATATGTTTCTTTCATTACAAAGCAAAAATCATAATGATTCAAATAAAGGAATCAAGCATTTTCTCATCAGTTACATGTATCTATTAAATATGATTATATTATATTTCATGGAAAATATTTTATTCAGTCTGAGCGAAGAAATCCACAATTTAATGTTTTGAAATTTCTGGATATAAAAGTAATTCAAGAGCATTTTTTTCCGTTTAAAATTCACCTCAACAAATAAAAAATTACACCTAAATTAGCCATTTACAAATCCTTACGAAAGCCATTTGTGAATTTTGTACGAAATAAAAAGAGAGAATAAAATTATATGTATTAAAGAGCAAAAATTAATCCTTAATTTTCTTGTTAAAAGAATGACCTACTTACAAAAAAAACCGTCGACAATACTTCCAAATGCATGAACGAATTCTTTAAAAGCCTCATCAAAGAAATTCGTTTCAGGGCATTTAGTTAATTGCAACACATTTAAATAATCTTGGCCAATTTAATGTCAGTTGCAACTCATTTTAGATATTTGACTCGAAAAGCTTTAAAAGCTGCTGTCGTGATAAAACGAACTAATTATCTTCATAGAAAATTAGCACCATAACGCCTCAAGTATTTTGCGTTTAAGGTGCACGGAATAAGGTTTTTCTTTAGATTATCCCCAGAATGAGAATTCCATGTTTTCCCACTTCCTCTATCTTTCTCCATTTAGCGGCGGTTCCTTCAGCAAATTACTGGACTTGCTAACGATTTCGGAGGATCCTACAAATGGGTGGTTTGTAGTGGTTAAGTGGTAACTTAAATCTTCGCCTGGCATTCATCGTTCACTTGCTTGATGTTTTAGTTGAAATTATTTCAGTAGAAAAACAAAAGTATTCAATTTTTTCTTACCTTTTTTTTATTATTTTAATCTTATATGTATAATGTAAGTCATTATGGCAATTAAAATATTTGTTAATTCTCTCACATGATGGCAAGGAATTCGAGTGTTAGGACTCGTTTGGATTCGAATACTTGTTCACTTGACACATACATTATTTGCGTAACACATACAAGGTGTCCCAGCAAGACCGGATAAACTAAGCACAATCAGATTCGTTGCTTGGAAGACACAAAAAATGCCCACATTGCTGTACCCCTATGACTCATAGTTTTTGAGAAAAACGCGAGTTAAATGATAACGTTATATCCGGTTTACGAAAAACACCTTTACTCAGCTGCTGGTTTGGAAGTCGGGGTCCTCTTTCATGGCCACTATGATCTCCAGATCTGACACCTTTAAACTTCTTCTCATTGGGCCATGTAAAGGAATTGGTTTATTGAAGCCCAGTTGCTTCATGAATGGACTTACTCCATTCATCTTCACAATTCTTTTACTTATGTAGACGCTACTATGCTTAGAATGCGAGCAGTCAACCATTGCACAATGGGAGCATGCAGACTTCCATATGCGCGGGGGACATTTCGATTATCTTTCTATTTAAAATTATGCAAGTACTGATGTTCATGTTTCGAATACAGTTTTTTTTTTTCTTCCGTAAACCGAATATGACGACATTCATTTTCTCTCGCGTTTTTCTCGAAAACATGGACCGAAGAGGTACAGTTATTCAGTCATTTTTTTTATATCTTCCGAACAAAGATCTGACTGTGCATAGTTTATCCGATCTTGCTAGGACACCCTGTACATTACATGTTTTGGCCAAAGGAATAAGCAAATGAGTATTGAAAAGGTGATCATGTTTAGTATGCCGGAATAAAATAAAGTAATTGTTACTGGAGTAACAAATACTTTAAAGGTATTATTACTATTCGCGGAGAGAGCTCAGTATACATGTATTTAAAAGATATTCACTTAGAGGATTGGTACAATTTAAAAGATGTTCAGATCAAGGAAATTGCAAGTACTTAACAATCAGGTCAATTTTACTGAAGACTAAACAAACAGATAATTAAAAGAAGTTCCTGTTAGATATTTGAAACTTTGTCCATCATAATAATCAATAACTTGTTCCGAAAGTTAAATAGGCGGTTATAGAAAAGTATATTCCAATTGGAAGGTTAGCATTTATTTTAACTGTCAAAATGATTCATATTCGTTTTAAGGGATAAAGTAAATAGATATTTAAAGCATTTTCCAGCCAGTGGATAGCATGTACAGGCTTTAACTGTCATGGACATTCCAGTCATAGAACTAAGTCATTAGGCAATAAAAATAAGATATGCTCCGATTAAAGAAAACGTTCATACTTCAGCCATATTGGTGATTGATAGAGATAAGTAAATCAGTATTCAGAAGATAGGTTAATTAGACGGTTAATTTATGTTTTTAATTTAAAAACGGAAGATCAATTGTGAAATATCCCCCAAGTACAACAGTGAAATCAGAAAAAAAAATATCGATTGGCCGTTCTTGATTTTTATTTGTTTGTTTCCACAACATAATATAGTTTGTTTTTGATATGTGTTTAATTTATAAGTTTTTGCCCTCCACGGTTTTATTTATTGACAGTAATATTTATATTACTTTATCAAAAACATTATTTAAATATTTTATTCCTCTAATCTTTCTTAGCTCAAATTATGATGTATTTTGAGAAAAAAGTAAATTTGATAAGAAAAAAAAATCAACAAAGGAATACAAATGTTACATATTTAAATTCATTCATTTATTTTATTTATTTGATAATTTTCTTAAATAAAAAATTATTTATTCATTTTCCAATTAAATTCAGATCATATTGCTACCTAGACGGAACCAAACATTTTCCAATACGGACATATACCGGAACTCGTATCAAATCATATTATCCCGGTTCCCCCAAAAAAGCATTACAGGAAAGGAAATGTTAATGTGATGGTCATATAACTATCGGAGAAATATCGACATGAGTATATATGGTTTCTATATTTATAAAAGTAAAGAGTAAATATTTTAATCGTCGAAAAATTAGAATTTTTACAAATCTCCACTTTTCAGATCTCTATGAATCCGAACAACAAATTTTTGGTCTTATATGTTTATTGGTCAATCTCGTCTATGAAAATGATAATTCCAAAAAACTTTGAACCAGAAGACTGAAATTTAAATTTTTGACATTGCGATCAAATTTGTGGATTTCTATCAAAGTTTGAGTCGAATTTTGTATCAAACGGTTGATTATCTCTGTAATTTCGAATGCTTGTAAATTCAATAATCCATAAACGCACTGACTTAAAAATAAATTGAATTTCATATGTTTTGAGCCAAAGTTTGGGTTCAATCGCCCAATGAAACCTCTTCCGAAATACATATTCTCGCGATAAAAAGCCAGATTCCTGTCAATGATCTATTTCGTAATTATCACTTCTCTATCTATCATTACCACTTTTCGTTACTAACTAACAATCCCAAGTAATCGTGACCTATTCCCAGGTCCCCAATATTAAGGCGACAAGGTAACTTTAGAATGATTTTTTGTAATTTTCACCTTAGCAAATTAAAATTTTGCATGCATTAAGAGTAACACTATAGGAGATGACACACAAAAATGTTAAGTATTAAGTTAATTTATTTTGGAATTAGGAAGGGGTAGTGTAATATTTAATAATGATAAATAACGTTAATGAAAAATGTTCCATGAGCTCGAAATTTGCTCGAAAGCATTCATATTTTTATTATTACTAACTCTTTTGAATCAAAATTTCGTATTAAACTTGCAGTTTGAGTGCGAAATATCAAAATTAATTAATATAATAACTCAATTTTAAAAAAATACGTAGTTTTGAGTTGCTATATCGATTAATTTTGATATTTCGTATTCACACTTCAAGTTTAATCCCAACTTTTGTTTCCAAAGGCTTAGAAAAAGTAAGAAAAAGTAATAATAAAAATATGAATGCTTTTGAACAAATTTCGATCTCATGGAACATTTTTCATTAACGTTATTTATCATTATTAAATATTACACTACCCCTTCCTAATTCCTAAATAAATTAACTTAATACTTAACATTTTTGTGTGTCATCTCCTACAGTGCTACTCTTAATGCCTGTAAAATTTCAAACTGCTAAGGTGAAAATTGCAAAAAGTCATTTTAAAGATCCCTGGTAGCCTTAAAAGAAGGAGGGGGAATAATATTTATATTGAGGAGTATGCGAGAAAATTTCGAGGAGATTGATTCTGTGGATTTATGTATGTTTTCTTTGTAAGCTTTGCTTGCTTGCGCTCCATATTTTCTTTACATCTCCTTTTTATGTCTTCATGTTTAATATTCTTATTATGTCTCCATATTCTCATAAAAGAATCTGAGGGATGTCAGCTTAGTTCAAATTATTCTCTGTGCAAGTGAGAGCAGAGTTTGCCTTTTGGTCTAGAGCAGGGGTTTTCAAAAGGTGGGTCGTGACCTCCAAGGGGTCGCGGGATGGATCTAGGGGGATCTGAAGATGTAAAAAAAAGTTTAAGAAAAATTAATTTATTGCTTTAGTGCACATACAAGCTTAATACACATACAAGTTGGTTTTTGTGTTCCATTAGTTAATGGAATACATGAGCTTGTTTGGAATTAACCAATTTTTTAATGTCTGGAAGGAGGTTTGCAACACACACAAAAAGGTCATTTTCCAGTGTCAAATGATTTCTTTATTTTGTTTTTAAATTTGTTATTATGGGGAATCCTTGTTCACAGTTGTAATATGTAGAAAATGGCATCAAAGTTTTTAATGCTGTTGTGGACAGTTCTGGGTATTCCTTCTTAACACTTATCCAAATTTTGTCAATGTAAGCTTTGTTAAAAGTTACTTTAGCTGCTGATCACTTGAAATCTCTATCAGTTGATCATGATGAAGGGCACTTAGCTCAGCTTTTGTTACGGCTTGCTCACTAAACGGATTGACTATCCACACAACCCCACTCATATCCTTAACTGGAATGTAATCTGTAAACTGTTCAATCAAAGTTTCGTGTTGAGATGATGCTAGTAAGGAGAGAGATGAAGTGTCAAGGGATGTGGCGCCAATACCCGACACATACTCTACGAACTCTTGAGTACGTGTGAAATTTTCAAAATCTCTGCCTAAACTTTAGACGAAGTTAAAACATTGGTGGGGGGAGGTCTCCAAAATACTTAATCTAAAAAGAGGGTCTCAATGTCTAAAAGTTTGAGAAGTCCTGGTCTAGAGAAAAACTGTCAAGAGAAACTTAAATAATAAAATTTCCATAAATGAGTTGAAGAAACAGTAGCGTCCTTGATGCCACATACTTAATCGTCTTCATTAACATTGTTTCTTGTGACTTATTCAAATATATTTGAAAATATTTTCAATATACGGAAAAGATTCATGTATGTATTTGAATTATGCATTATATTTTGACTGAAACTCAATTAGCCTGGTTTGACATCGATGAAGTTCTTCTAAAATAACCTCATCTCCAGATGAATTTTCAGGGTTACTGTTAAATTTATTTTTATATATCATTAATTATTTTTTAAGCTATAATTTGAAAACTATAGTTTTAAACTTTCTTAGAGGTCAAAAAACTGATCTATAACATATAGCAACTTTTTTAAAAAAATTTCTTGATTACTTATTATTAAAAATAGGTCATTTTATTATAATTTCCTTTCTTTTTTTATTTCATTAAAATATTATATATAATTTTATATTTTTAGGAATAACATGCATATAAATGAAAAGGATATCTAGGAATTTTCATAATATTTAAAAAAAATACGTAGTAATGTGTAGTTAGATAATGGCGTAGATAAATTCCTTCTATATTTAAAACATTTGTGTAAATTTTATAATTTCCAGAAGGAATGAAACATTATTTTTAAATACACTGCAAGCATGATTTTGAAAAAGTGTAATAAATATTACATTACTTTCGCCACAATACTTTTTTTTCTCTGTTTTGAAATTACATTCAAGAAATTCTTTAACTGAATTCTTTAAAGAATGGTAACAATATTGCAATAAGTAATATTTTTGATAAGTAATTACTCGAAAACAGAATAAGAAATGTATATAGCTTCTGTAGTTCCTATTAGGATTGACTAAGAAAATAAATGTAGGCAGTTTTGTTGATTGATGACAACGCAGAAGAAACAAACAATAACATATATTTAAACCAAAACAGCACAGCACAAAAAGATTCAACGCCTCTCCTTCGTCATATTTACAAAATTTCTCTTTAACTTCTTGTTTCCACTTCCGAAAAGAGAAACTTACCTCTCACGGAGTTTGAATCGTGACGCAACAGCTTCTGTCAGAATATAAATACATTTCACAAATATTAATTAGTGAATTTATTTATAGCCTTTAGATACAAGTATTTTTATTAAATATATTATTATTTAATTTTTTTTAAATTTGGAATGTATAATTTTTTAGAATTTGTATGATGACTCTTTATGCATAATTCGAATAATATTCATAAAAAAAGATTTTTTTTTTCAATTTCTCAAAACTTTTTTACTGACCAAAGAATTGAATAATCAGACTTCCCTAATGAATAAAAGACGTTTGAACAATCTTTATTGTTTTAGATAATATTTAAAAGTGTGAAACTTAAAATCATCATATACAGAACTGTTATTAAGGAATCCCCTAAAAACAATTACATTAAAATAAAGAGCTTACTATTATGGACTCGAGTTCTTTTGTAAGAAAGGGCCGTTTCAACACAATGCAAATGCAATCCGTAAGAAAGATTTTTATTTTTATTTTTTAGAAACTTTTTCGATCAAAAAGGAATAAAATTATCAGAATTCTATAATATATTGATTAAAATACAGATAAATCATCTGCATTATTTTAGAAAATATTTAAAAAAATGAATTGCTTAGAATCACTATATACAGAACTATTATTAAGAGAATCTCTTAAAAATAATTACATTAAAGAAAGAACATATATTATAGACCCAAATCCTTTTGCAAAAAGGGACCGTATCATCGTAATCCAAATGAAATCCATAAGAAAGATGTCTTCAATTTTAATAAACTTTTTCAGTCACCAAAGAATCAAATTATCAGAGATAAATAATATATTGAATAAAAGAAGTACAAAAAATCTTTTTTGTTTTCGAAAATATTTAGAGGAATGCTTAGAAAACACATATCCAACACAATTACTAAATTATTAAATAATCACTTAACAATAATTTCCTTGACCCTTTATTTGCTAACTTCAGCCATCATTTTATTACCAACATCAGTTTTCCAACTTCATTTTTGTCCCAGTAGTTAAGTTTCCTTGCAGAATAATCCCAGAGAACTCAAGAGAAAAAATTTAATTAATAGAAATATTTTAATTAATTTAATTATTAATTTTTTTTCATTCCTACTTTCAGCATATACTAACTTCTTGCTATTTGGGCTACCCGTGGTTTTTAGAATACCATCGGCAAAAAGTCCTATTACGAAGATATAAAAGGTAATTCTAAGTATTGACATTAAATGAAGGATTTTAAAGACAAGAGCTCAATAATTTGGATTCGTGCACTTTTATAAGAAGAGACCGTGTCGTTAGATTTATCTAAAAATAATCTTTAACAGTCGATAAATATAATCTTTAAAACGAGGTGAAAAGAAAAAGGAAAATAGCAATGCATCGATTCAACCTTTCTTTACCAAGAGTAGACTAAGTACCCATCAATGAGACAGAGTACCTAGCATTAGTTACCTGAGTGCAGAAGACAAGCATCAAAGAAAATGATACCATGATTAAAACGCCCCATTTCAGAAACGACGTTCCATTTTTTCAGGTTCCGCTCATCAGTGGCCAAGAGGAACCATTTTTTTCTCTCTGTCTCTCTTTCTCATTCCTTAATGTGAAGGAGTGAGAATATCGTATAACTGACAAACAGGATCACGAAGAATAGCTTTCTGGGATTTATAACCGAGTCATTTATATCCTCTCAAGATCTTTTGTGGTCTCATTGCCCAAATCCATAAAGTAAATTACCCAGCCCCCATTCCCTCTTGTTCTCACCTTCCAGCCGAAAATCACTTATAATTATTCAAGGTGGAACCATCTCACTCGCATAAATAACGCGGTTTGCCTTGCTGACACTTTTAAAAGCCACAAAATCAGTTCAAACTGGAACGCTCCCTTTCCTTTCAGCAACCTTCCCCTCCCTCTCAAATATTCAGTAACCCCCCCTTTCTCCAAATTTACAGTTCCAGACTTTTCTTCCAAAGTGGTGAAATTGAATCGTCTTTCGACGGTCGATTGTTACATGGAAGGGGAGAGTTGAAAGGGGTGAGTTCGAGGGAACGCTTTCTCCAAACTGCAAGGTGACAAATTGCCGAGGAAGGTGTCTAGTGAACGGAACAACAAAAGAAACCTAATTCGAAGCCGCTTCGCCCCCTCTCCCCCTCGTGTCTCAGGCACCCTATTTTCCTTTCCTCCTACCACCACCCCAAGTGCCGAGGAAAGCAGTTTCAAAACTGGTTGTTAATTTAGGGAGAAGCCTTGGATTGCAATGTTGGTGCTGCTCATTTGGGAAGTGAGTAGTTGGAAGTGAAGGGCTCTGAACCGGCGGGACATGTGGTGCGAAAGATGACACAGGTTTTCTTGAAAATCGACATATGTTGAAATTGGGTTTTGAGTTCCGTCATGCAGAAGATAAGGTTGGATTTTTTGCTGACTGGTTTAGAAAGAATTTGGGAGTGAGGATGTATATTCTTTTCTGAATAATCAGAAAGCTGCGGATAGTTAAGCAAGACAAGTTTATTTCAGATGACTTTGGAGGAAGATCAATGTATGAAAATTCAGGATGATTTTGCACGTTTCTTTCTCACAGAAAACCGCACAATGTAATCTTTACTTTATAATTTGTTTTATTAAATATCTTTAAATAATAAGGCTTTTTTTTAAAAAAAAACATTTGTTGTAATTATGACTATAATCGTGATGTAGCGATAGTTTACTGAATTGTAGATTTTCTATGGGCTATTTGCACGGAAAAGGCGAAAAGCTTATCACCATCATTTAAGGGGTGTTAGTGACGGAATAGTCTTTGGAAATTAATTATTGAAAAAAATATACTATATGAATGTTAAATATTTTATTATTCAAATACATACTGAAAATTTACAATATAATTAATATATTAATTATTAATTAATAATATCAATGCTTATCAAATAAAAAATTGTTTGCTTTTAACTTTTAATAATATTTTAATTGAAATAAAAAGTGTAGAAGTTGAAAAAAGTAATGCCGTTAACAGCAATGTCTGAAAATGAATTGTCTGTTCAATGTCTTTTAACCGATTTCAATACTTAGATTAATATTTCTTGATATTGGTTGTTGAATAATGTTCTTTAATGTAATTTCTACTAGAAAAATTGTCGCAATAGCATTTACATAACGAATCTTATAATTTAAAAAGTTTTCAGTTCCAACATTTCTCACATATCCTCCTGGTGTTCTTTTTTTATTCTAATTTGAAACTCATTTGCATATAAGAAATATATTTTTAAGCAACTTCTCCCTTGATATTCGGCGAATTCTCCAGAACAAAATGAAACATGTCGTGATACGAAGATCAAGGATATAATTAAAGAACAATCAGCATAAGAATTTTTCGATGTTAATCAATGCCGAAAAGTGTCTCCTTAAAGTTGTTTATTAATTTGGAAAGTTCCGTAAGTTAAAATAAATTCAAGAAGAGTCATTCTGAATTTTGATTAGGAAATCAATGTGTATTGAATCAATTTCCCTTTCTTAAAATGATGAAATAAAAAATTGGAATTTATTATATAATAATCAGAAATCAGTCGACTCAAAGAACTTAGTTACTTTAAGGCGACTAGGGACCTTTAAAATGACTTTTTGCAATTTTCACTTTAACAATTTGAAATTTTACAGGCATTAAAGTAACACTAGAGGAGATGACACACAAATTTTTAAAGCATTAAATTAATTTATTTATAAGTTAAGAGAATTAGTACAATATAATATTAGCGATAAATAACGTTAATGAAAAATAATACAGGTGCTCCAAATTTGTTCGATTATTATTCTCTCCAATTTTTATTATTACTTACTCTACCTCTTTTAAAACAAAAGTTGGGATTAATCTTGTAGTTTGAGTTCGAAATATTAAAATTACCCAATATAACTACTGATTTTTTAAAAAAAGTTTAAGTAGTTTTAAGTTATTATCTTGGTTAATTTTGATATTTCGAACTCAAACTTCAAGATTAATCCCAACTTTTGTTTCAAAAGGGTTAGAGTAAGTAATAATAAAAAGTGGAGCGCTTTCGAACAAATTTGAAGCACCTGGAACATTTTTCATTAACGTTATTTATCGCTAATATTATATTGTATTAACCCCTCTGCAAATCATAAATAAATTAATAAAATCTTTTAAAATTTTATGTGCAATTTCCTATAGTCTAACTCTAAATGTTTGCAAAATTACAAGCTGCTAAGGTGAAAATTACAAAAAGTCATTTGAAAAATTCTAGGTGGCCTTAAATTTAGCTAAAGAAGTTAGATTTCTTTAGACTATGTTATACATCATATTCCTTCGGCCAAAATTTTAGCATTTTGATTTGTTGATTTTTTAAACTAGATTTCGATTTATTTTTTCAGAAATAATGACCATATTAACTACTACTTATTTCCATTTCATCATCTAAAATTGAAATAAGAAGAAAAGGTAATGAATTTTATTGAGGTAAGACATCATTTCAACATGCGTGAGTTTTTCTTCAAAAATATGTGACTTCCACGATTTTTGAAGAAAAATTGTTTTTATATATATACAAAAACAATTTTTCAAAAAACAAATGGAAAGAAATATGTGCACCTTGTATCAATTTATGGAATAAAGATTTCTCATCCGGAAAATAAATGCCAGAAGTTTATTTTTTAAACTTTCAGGAAACGAAGACAGAATGCATAGGCTATACAAGCTGACAAATTCTGTAAGAGACTTGTCTGTGTAAGCATTTGGTACATTTATTCTTGCAAAGCACTCTTAACTCCAAGTCACTTATATATTTAAGGTAAAACTAGGTTTGGAGGTTATTTTTTTAAAAAGAAATCCTATTAAAATGATGTTGTTGTTGTTTTGAAATAATATAAGGATAAAATGATGAATAAAAGAGAGATTATTTAAATATAAATGTAGTGTGGAAGAAAAAGCATATTATGATTTAAATTTTATCATTTATTTATTTCTAGACAAATAAAGTTACAGTTTATTATCATATGAGATATGTTGATCTCATGTTGATGTTGTTTAGTTATGAGATTTTGGTTTTCTCCGAAATTTGATGGCAAAAAAAAATATTCGCTTTTTTTTTCATTAGTAGATAGTGAGTTACCTGACCCATGACATTTGAGGTTTGTTCTGCCAGTATTATTTAAGATATTTAATAACATTTATTATTATTTGATTTTTATTTGTCGTTTCTATGAAATGACGCCACCTTACAATTTGTTTACAATATCTTACGTTTAAATAATTGATCTCGCAATCAGAAGAGAAATTTTCTTTTAGTTTTAACTAGTGAAATTTTGTAAAAGGCAACTTATATTTATTCTTTAATGATATTATAAGCGCATTCTTACTGATCGTATTTCTCAAAATACTGTAAATATTAGTATATAATTTTAATATCAATCTGCGTTACTCTCATTGGGTTTTACCACATATGCAAATATACAATAGCTTCCAGTAATAGGGATTTTGTCAAAATTACTGGTTTGTCTTATCTTAAAATCGGTCGATCTCCAAAAGTTTGTTTACCAGCTAGAAAAATTGAAAATGAAAGTTTTGAAAAATTATCATTTGAAAATGAAAAAAGTTACGTAATTTCTTCAACCCAGTTTAAGCTGGTTAATGACTTAAATTAATTAAGATAAATAATCACTTAAAAATAATAATATTTTCACATGATAACTCGAAATTTGCTTCCGTAGATTTCATTTTGGTTCTTTTTTTTTCTTTGTAACATTAAATGTGTAATATATTTTAGAGTAAAACTATAATCCAACAATTCTAAAATTTTATGCCCAATATATGAAATTATTTATGAAATTATGGAATTTTGTTGCAATAATATTTAAATTAAACATCATAAATCCACTTCGAGGGCATTCAAGATCAAATTCGTAGTTCATTACATTCTATATAACATAACAAGGACAAATTATATTTTTACTTACGATATCTTGATTACTTTCTGAGATATAACGATACTTGTGCAGTAAAATTAGGGAAAAAATCGCTCTTTAGAAAATATATTTAAAGTTTTTAAATGCTTATAAAAAGCATTACTTAAATCATAATAGTTTGCTATAACTTAGCTTCTAATTGACTTACAGATAAAATAAAGATATTACTGGGAACAGAAATATACCTATTTTTTAACTGCAATAAATAAATGAATAAAATAAAAAGGTGGACTTTCATACAAATTCAAGCTTTCTGGAATACTTTCAGATAGGATACCTAAATCCGAATACAGGGTGATTATAATGAAAACGAAAGTATTTGAAAGAGGACCACTTGGAGTATGTAAAAGAAATTTGGCATATGTTATATTTACAACATGAGGAAATGAATTACACCCTGGAAAAAAATTAGTTCAACTTATTGTTAAAGGTAGCCCTGTAGACTATAAAAACGTTGTTTCTGCTTTATTCTATATCAAAATGAATACTCTTCAGTTAAATAATAATTATGATGATAAAAGTCATGTATCTTTAAGCAATAGCCATGATTCTGTTAAAGGTAGTGCGTTCTTAATTAGTTAAATGTTATTATCAAAAGACTAACAATTATACATTGTTAGCTAATGTTTCCAAAATACATGGCCACCTCATTCACCTGATTTGAATCCTTTAATTTTATGGCTGTGGAGGTTTTTAAAAGAACGCGTCTGCATCGGCAAACGTGGCTCTGTTGTTGCTTTAAAAATAGCATTACTAGAAATGTCTTAGAAAGTCAACAGGAAATATTAGGTGAAAATGCGGATAACGCTCTCTGTCATCTTGAACATTTGATAGGATTTGAAGGACCCAATATTGAACAAATATTGTAATACACTGCGCTTTTACTATTTTATAAAGAAAATGTTATAAATACAATATATAAATATTTTCATTAAAAAGCGCCATCTATGGCAAAAAGTTGAACTAATTTTTTAATCATGTAATTCTTTTTCCCATATTGTAAACATAACAAATGCCAAATTTCTTCTACATAATCCCAATAGTTCTTCTTTTAAAATCTTTTAAACACTTGCACTTTTATTATTACCACCCTGTACTTTTGAGTTAATGATTTAAATAAGAGAGGGTTTAAAAAAGATAATAAAAAATGACAGAGCAAATGACCTATATATATTTAAACCAGAGATAAATAAAAATTGTATTTGAAAAATGTTGGGAGAGTCATATTCTCTCACGTCGCAAATATTATATTAAATTAATTATAACTATAACTAGCAATGGATATTCTTTATTAATTTTTTGGGGAAAATTCACATACATTCGAAATATAAAAAGAATTTCTTAGGCCCTTATTTTAAATAAAAAATGTTACAGAATATTGATGTCCTCAAAAGTCGAGAAAAGTCTGGTTTTGCAAATAATTAACAATGCTTTGTAAACATCCATCATAGAAAATGAGTAAATTGAATGATTCATTCAGAAATTTAATTAATTATAACTATAAAACAATGAACATTCTTTATTAATTTTGTAAAAAACATCATATTTACTCGAATTTTAAAAAAGCAGGTCCTAGAAACTAACCTGAAATATAAAATGTCATAAAATATCGTTATCATTATAATTTGGGAAAAGTCTGATTTTACAGATAATTAGCAACACTTTGTAAGCATCCATCATAGAAAATGAGTTAATGGTGTAATTCATTCATCAGTTAAATCAATTATAACTACAGCTAGCAATGAACATTCTTTATGAGTTTTGTGAAAAAAAAATCATATTTTCTCGAATTTTAAAAAAAGCAGTTCTTAAAAACTAACCTGAAATACAAAATGTCACAAAATACCGCCATATCGATATATTTGGTGCAAAATCTGTTTTTACAGATAATTAGCAACACTTTGTAAGCATCCATCATAAAAAATGAGTTAATGGCATAATTCATTCATCTGTTAAATCAATTATATTTATAACTAGCTATATTCTTTATTATTTTTTTGAAAAAAAATTTACATTTATTTGAATTTTAAAAAAAGAATTATTTGAAGCTAACCTTAAATACAAAATGTCACAAAATATCGTAATCCTCAAAATTGGAGAAAAATTTGGCTTTAAAAATAATTAGCAACACTTTATAAGCATCCATCATAGAAAATGAGTTAATTGTGTAATTCATTCATCAGCTAAATTAATAACTATAGATAGCAATGAATATTCTTAATTAATTTAAGGGGGAGGGAAAATTCATATTTACTCGAATTTCAAAAAGAAATTCTTAGAAACTAACCTAAAATACAAAATAACACAGAATAATGTTATCTTCATAATTGGAGAAAAGACTGGTTTTACAAATAATCAGCAACACTTAATAAGCATCCATTATAGTAAATGAATATTAGTTGCACCTCATTTTCCGGCACATTCCAGTTTAATTCCCGGGTCCCCATTCACTTGCGGACACACCCGACATCCATCTATTCACTACCAATTCCATTCGACTTCCCTTCCCCTTCAATCCCACCATCATTCGTTTTGTCAAGGTAACAATCTTCCCCCGTCAAACCTCTGGAACATTCAGGTGGTTCGCCAGCCCCCTTCCCAAATCGATACACTTCATCATGCCACATAACATGAACTCCCAGGATCCTCGTTTATATATTACGGGGATCAGGATGCAAGTTGCGGAGCAGACCACCCCTCCTCTTCAATAACTCCTGATTTGACATCCAGTGGTACACCCGACAAGTTGCTAAGGCAGTGGACATTGGGAATTAACACCCCTCAACAGTACGCCGCCCCTAAACCCTCCTTTCCGACAGAGGAAAATTGGAATCATCCGTTAATATTGGGTGCGAAATGAGAAAGTGAAGGTATACTAGATTGCTAACTAAAGGGAGATAGCGTTGCAGATTGTCCCTCGCTTAGTTCAGTTGATGCATATAAACGAAGACCAAAGCTCGCATATTAGATTTTAAATCCACCTTTTTGTACCTAAGCAAATGTAGTTATTAAAAATTATGTTTTGCTTTATATTGCTGATCATTTTATTTGCGAAGTATTTTACTTCTTCAACACAATTGTACTTTCTCGTATAAGCAGCGTAGAAAAGTAAAGTTATGGCCAAAAAACTCACCCTCAAGATTTTGAAAATAGATAATAGATAGAAATAGATTTTAGACATCTTGGAGTTGAAAAACACATTTTTATAAAATGCCAGTCTGTCTGTGACAAAGATAACTCAAAGCTGATTTGAGCAATACAACTGAACTTTGATATACGACTTTAATGCCAACTTTAAAGATTTCTACCAATTTTTGGGGGGGGGAGGATCTGATTTAATTAAATACGTCTATTCGGCTGTTCACACACAAGTTAACACGATAATTACAAAAAGAAAAGAGATATATAAAATTCGGGGCACAAACTTAACATTTAGACAGTATAGATACGTGTAAGATTTAAAGATAAATCCAACTATGGGTCGACTGTCTGTCGGTCTATACTTCTGAGACATGTAAACGCGATAGATCAAAACTACAATGACTCATATATATGTTGTTGTTACTTATGGCACTTGCCTGTTGACAAGCCTCCAGCAGATACAACAGCAAATTTAAGCCGAAAGGAATGTCTATTGGTTTTTGAAGTAGCGCCAACTAGGGCCAAGAGTACGACTTAGCTACACACTCAACACATTTGCTTGCATAGCCTCTTTTTACAGGGGGGGGGTATATTCACGCATCTCACAGATAGCTAACAAAAAAAACAACCATGCCCGAACCCGGGACTCACAGAACACGAGGAAGACGCACTACCTCTGCACCAGAAAGCCGGCCTTATA
>JAOUZG010044158.1:3633381-3668560 GCA_026289955.1 Argiope argentata
TATATGTACGTTTATATCCGAACTTATCATGTTAATTTATATCCGAATTTATAAACGTACATATATAAGTTCGGATATAAACGTATATATATAAGTTCGGGAATCAGTTAACATGATTAGTTTATATCCGAACTTATATATGTACGTTTATATATGAACTCATCATGTTAACTGATTCCCGAACTTATATATATACGTTTATATCCGAACTTATATATGTACGTTTATATCCGAACTTATATATGTACGTTTATATCCGAACTTATATATGTACGTTTATATCCGAACTTATCATGTTAACTTATATCCGATAAAAACTAAAAAATGTGGTTTATACAGAAAAACTTTCTCTATACATATTTTACTCAAAATTTGCAAATTCCGTAAAAAGACCTTATACCACATTTTTCATATCTTCGTCACAGATAGACCGACATTATCCAAAAATGTGTGCTCAATGAGGTTCAAAACGTAGAGATGAGTCAAAATCTTGAAACTGAATTTTTTGACTCATCTTGTATTTTTTCTATACTACGTTACAAAAAAGTAAAACAGCATTAATATTTAATGGTACAAGTTTGCACAGTCCTATCAGCAGTGATTTTGTTTATGTATCTTGGATTCAGTTTATAATGCATTGTCATAAAACAAACCTTTGCAAGAGCCACATGCTGGAACTTGTCGAAAGCCAGTTCATATTCTTCACCGCTGTGACCTTTCTGTTGACCTCTGAGAATTCTCGCCGTGGTCACCGTCGTCAGGCCCATTCCGTCTCCGATGAAAAGAATGATGTTTTTAGCAATGGCGGAGCTGTCCACATCCCTCAGGTTTTTCATCAGCTGTGTTTTAGCCTGCTGGTACCAGTGATGGCGATCTGTAATAAAAAGTACAATATTTATAGAAAAAACTGAATTGTTCAGAAACACTAAAGGTTTTTACAAATATTTGGCAGTATCAATAATATTTGTTGTTGTTATTTATGGCACTTGCCATAGACAAAACCCCTGCTAATACAGCAGCAGATTTAAGCCGAAAGGAACGTCTCTTGTTTTTGAAGTAGCACCAACTAGGGCCAAGAGTACGACTTAGATACACACTCACCACATTTGCGTGCACAGCCCCTTTTTACAGGGCGACACACTCACACATAGCACACAGAAGAACAACCGTGCCCGAACCGCGACTCGAACCTGGGGACTCCTAGAACACGAGGAAGACACGCTACCCCCGTGCCAGAAAGCCGGCTCAAAAATATTTGAATGATAAGATAACGGTGCGGGTTCTATACAAAATATTAAGAAATCATAGGCATTTATGAGTATGATATCATTCATTTATGGGCATATATTATCTGAAAACTAAGTTATTTGTCACGCATGATGAGAAGGTGGTATCCCTAAAACTTTCACTCACACTTTCTAATAAGTAGGCATGTATAATTAACTGTCCATCATTAGCGAGTAATTAATACAAACGAAGTTATAAGCATGTAACCTTTAATGATTTTTGGTGAATAATTGCTGGTATACGGTAAAAAGTAAAAAGACACCTAAAAAAATGTATGTTTTGGGTAAAATGTTAAATACAAAAGTACTTGGAAAAACGAGTGTGTATTTTGGATAAAACGAATATGCAATTAAATACAAAAGTATTAGAAAACACGAGTGTGTGTTTTGAACATCGATTTTCCGACCTATCAAAACCAACATTTTACAGAGAACTAAAAGTATAGCCACAAAATCAGATACAAAATTTCATATGGTTTTATCGTTGAATTCGAAGTATGAGAAAGAATAGCAAGTCAATCTTTTGGTGGATCTATTTGGTTCTAAATTTGAAGGGGATCTGCATTTTAAAGGTTAAATGTTTATACTGAACATTATCTGTCTTATTATCTTTGATTTCCAAGTACTTCGTTAACTTATATTCGAATAGCCGGACAGATAAATATTTTGTCAAAGCAATTTGCTCAAAATTTGAATGAAATATATAAATTTGAAGTAGAGATCATTTACCAAGTTTCATTCACCTTACACGAAGTGTTTTTGCTTATATTCATGGACAAAGGTAATTCCAAAAATTTGGTTTTCGGTTTAGAGGGTTCTGAAAAATTCGTTAAAGTTTTCAGTTCTAATTTTTAGACGACTACAATATTTTCTCTTTTTACGCGAAAATGAAAATACTTCAAAAAATTTTACTGGAAATCTATGGGATTTGCAGCTACCATGGATTGTTATTTTATTTCAAATGCCTTTCAGCACTCTCCTTAAGAAAGAGTTTCAAATTTTCAATCAGAAATAGATTAAAATTTTTATCTTTTTGTTAATTTTTTTAGCACAAATCATTGCTCAAAAATTATTTTTACTCCACTCTAAGATTAAATATCTTTATCTAACACTAGAACATTCAGCGGTGTCGATTTGGACTGTTTAGATAATTCTTTCTGCATCTTAGAAGGGAATTTAAAAACTTTTCGTGACTTTTTATCATTCTACATAGTAATTGCATAGAAATAGTTTTGTGGCTCCAGGTTAATCACAAGGGATTTTATAACTAAATATGCCTAGAACCTCACTGATATAGTTTCGACACCAAGGAAATGAACCATTCTAAATAGCTGTCGTAAATTGACACCATAAGTAAAACAAACTTCTCAATTCACTATTTCACATTTGTTTGATCTTGAATGCAGTATTATTGGATTCACAGCTCAAATCAGTTATTCTAAAATTGTTGTGTCTAAGTGTTCCGTTGCACAGAATTTGCGTATCTGCTCATAAAAGAAGATTAAAATGAAATCTTCTATGCATATTTCAATGTATCATGTCAGGACATCATTTCTTGAACGGCCAAGCACCACGTGCTCGTGCAAGTTGAATTATATTTTAATTCATTTCAATTGCTTCATCGAATGAGTCACTTTAGTATTGCAAACGATCCAAAAACACTTTGTCTCGCATTGATTGTTTTTTTAAAAAAATATAACATTTCCTATTTATTTCCTTTCACATAATCGCGTGCTCAAAATGATAATTTTCTAGGTTATATTGCCTGTAATCATTAACTTATTTTTTAAACCAGAGCTTTTGTAAGTGCGATGGCAACGCGTTATTATAAGCTGATTTATTGAAATGCTAGTACACATAATAAAAGTTTTATTTTTCGCCTACGGATATTTATTCACGCCACAGTCCTCATCCCAAAAACAACACCATGTTCTGACATGATAATAACAACAGTTAAAGATGAATAAAGCGTTATATTTTTACTTTTGTTTCTTACAGTCCTTGCCATAGAAAAGGTCTTTGAGGTAGTCTGTAATTTAAGCCTAATCAGCGTCTTTTGTTTTGTAGTAAGGGACCAAGAGAACGGCTTTTGCTAATCACACATCACATTCTCTTGCACAGCCCTTTTTAAAGGGGGCGGGCACATTCACATTCCTTACAGATAAAACACAGATGAACAACCATGCCCGAACTAGTAATCGAACCCACGATGCTCAGACAGTGGGAAAGACAAAGCCTATGCAGGTCGTCTACATCTTTTTACTTTGTTGCAAATTACATCTTGGAAGCCTCTTTGCATTTTTTTGAAATAATAAAATATATAAATAAACCAAAACTTAATAAATTATATAATAATGTTATTATTTAGAAAAGAAACTATGAATTTTATGTAAGTTTTTAAAATAAATTTAGTCACATTAAAATTTACCAACACAAGGTAAAAGACAAGTACTTAACTCTGATATTAAAATCGAAGTCCAGTTTCACTTCCTATTCAGTGTCTGTATCAATACTTAAATTTATTTTATTATTTATATTTTTATTAGTTAATTCAGCACCTATTCAGCCAAGTTCGTCATGCGAATAATTAGAGAAGAGTTGTATCGATTATGACCTAACGGATACACTTATTCATATCGATCAATAAATGTCCCTTAAGTCCTTTAAATTTAAAATGATGTAGCATAGCTTAGGAAATTATGTGTGCTTATAATAAAGTGATTATACTGAATTTATTCAGGCAGGTTATAGCAACCCTCGTATCATAATTAGGAAATTTCTAAGATAACTCTAAAAATAAAAGAAATTGGAACAAGGATCTATAAATGCACTTTATATCATAATAAAAAAACAGGAAGAAATTTACAACAAGTTTTTGTAAAATTGGAGAATTGCGTTTTGCTTAATAAAATTACTGGGTATATTTATAATTATAAAGTTTAGCATAAGTATTTAATTTGACAAATACTTTTAGTACGCACTGATCAATATATCCAGTCATAGTTCTTTTTAGTATTACGAGGGTATACCTGTAGGTTACCAATTGTTTAATTGTACCAATTATACCAATTGTTTAATCAATTGTGTATACTAATTGTTTAATATGTTTGTATTTTTCGCATGCACTGATCAATATATCAAAACAATTCTTTTTTGTGTGTGCATTGCAAGAACATCTGTAGTTGCAAATTTCCATTTAATTATTTAATTTGTCAAGTATTTTCTGCATACACTCATCAATATATCAAGTAAATTCGCTTTTTGTGTTACGAGGTATATCTGTAAGCTCAAATTTTCATTTAAATATTTAATTTCTGAAGTGTATGAGATGTACTAAACAAGACAGTACTTTTTTGGTTACAAGTTTTTTTAAAAATTAGTACTACCTGGTACTCGACATGTTTCAGCCTCGGAAGAAATAAATTAAAAATATATTTTGACATTTGAATAGATATCTTGTTTAATTAGGAATGGTAGAAAGAATGATATTATTTTCTTGCCGACAATGAATGCATTGTCGGCAAGGAATGATATATAAAGAAGAAAATGAAATGGAATGATATATAAAGAAGAAATATAATTAACATTAAGTCTTTTATTATTTTATATATAATAACTAGCATTCCCGTACCCGGCATTGCTCGGGTAAGGGAATTAGCGGCGGATAACAGTGCTTCGAGCACTTAGTCAAGAAAATCCCTATAATAATTATTACCTATAATTTTTTTCTAATTTTGGGAGGATCCCGGCGCCCCTGGACTCATTATATATATGCCCTTGTCCTTAACCGATCCTTTTAAAGTATTGATTTTCTTTGCAAACGCAGGCCATCCACATTTTATTGTTATACCTATGTTAAAGCAAGAACTTCTTTGTATACAATATTTTTGGGGTTTTTTTCTGGTGCTAAAATTATTAAGCTGCTTGATGAACCGACTCTGGAGCAAGCTACATAAAATTGGCCGTGTGAAAAACAGTCTTCTCTTGAATTTACCCCTGCTGCTTTTAATGTCTGTCCTTGTGACTTATTAACGGTTATTGCAAAGCAAATTTTTACAGGAAACTGCACTCTTCTAAATTAAAGGATTGTCCGATGGAATTAGTGGAATGCGGGGTATTAAAACCAACTCTCCTCGAGCACATAAAATAATTATCGTAGCTTCGATTACATACTTATTAAATCTAGTCACTTATAGTTGGGTGCCATTGCATAACTTTTGTGGACAAAGGTTTCGTAGTAGCATTACTGGTGTCCCAACTTTTAGGTGAAGTATGTGAGGTTTAAAACCTGGAATGAATTCATAAGACGCGTAATTTTTTGTGGATTATTTTCAAAATTGATCAGGGTGTGCCAAAGAAATGCCAAATTATATATAAAAAAATTTAGTCTCGTTTTTATTTATCAATGAATTAGATTTGTAATGTTGAAGAGGAAAACCCAATAAACGACAAAAAAAATTAATGCGCAATTTTCTATAAGATTTTTACAATCTTTCACACGATTTTGAAAAATTTATCGTATTTTATGTAAAAAAAATTGATTAAGTTATCTTGAAAAGTTTCGGCGTAATTAAATATTAAAGCGAAATTTCGCCTCTTCGTTAAAAAATTCGCTAAAAATTCAGTTTTAAAAATTCGATTTTTTTAATTCTATTGCAGAATACTACATTGTATTGTCTTTCAGGAAACATATTTTCTTTATTTTTCCAGCTAAGCGTCTATTTTACAGGGCTGTTCAAGAAATAGACCACTTCAAAATTGACCTTTTTTTAAAAAATCGATATTTAATTTTTGCGTCGATGTTTCGTAAAAAAATTATACCTCCGTGTTTTACGATAGAAAGTCTATCCGATTCCACTGCGATATTGAGTATAATTTGAACGGACGCGTAACGATGACAATTTAAAAAACGTGGTTTTACGGGACGAAACGGGACGCATAAGCGATCGCTGCTCCAAAAGGCCGTGTTTCACTCGGAAAGTAGCATTACAGGTTTATTTTTAACAGAAATTAAGGGGTTTTAATTAGTTTCTCCCGAACTAATTGATATTTCGAAAAATAAACTATCCTATCTTTTAAGTTGGATCAAACTGCAAGTAGTGAGTAAATTTTATTAAAATCGGTTGAGTAGTTTAGGAGTCCATCACGGACAAACAACGTGACACGTTATTTATATATATTAAGATTTTACTATGACAAAGCAATAAATTGACAAAGTTTCTTTGAAATGGGAGATGATAATACAGTACATAAGGTACGAAAAACCAAAAATTCCTTTTTATAAATTAGATTATTATTCTAAAAATGAGTTTATTTTCACTATATTTAAAGAATACATCAAATATTTTTCTCTTTCAAGTGATTAGACAACAAATAAAATTTTGGAAACTCCCTCTCAAGAATGAAGATTGAAATTCCTTTCAACAAGGTTAATTAATTAAATTGAAATTAACGATTAAATGATTATTCCGGCTATTTTAATGCTAAATCTAATTAATAACTGCTCAGTCAAATAGAATATCTGATTATGAATTCATCAACTCATCAATACATTGTTAATGTGAAAAGGGCATTAATAAGCAGGGCGAAAACATTTAAATTCAATTAGCTTCGATGAATGAAATTGCAGACTGTCGAAAGATTCAGCATTAAGCGCCATTACTAATTCATCGATCAACTTCTCCTGGTGCACGTCAAAGCGACTATTATTAATTGAGTAGTCATTCCAGCAAATAACTCTTGATTTCGTAGTTTATAATTAGACGGGGGCGAAAAATATAATGCAGTGTTTACTCGCTACAATGGGCGAAAGCAGATTCAGAATTATACATGATGAACTGAAAATGCTGCTTTACAGAATTATTTAATTTATTCGAATCTCAAGATTCTGTAACATTTAACATGAATTAATGGGATATTGTTTTGGAAATTGGAAGCTAGAGTAATAATGTAGGTGCTCTTAATTAAATAATGTGATATATGTTTCATAAATATATTGATCCTGTTTTTTTATGCCAATTAAATACATTTTTAGGGTAAATAAATCAATGCAAAATAAAGTAAACTAATCCTTATAATCGTGTTAAATGATGATTTTAGTGAAATTGAATTGGTGGTAGAAATTGAATTGGTTTGATCCAATGTTTACCCTTCTTTACTTTATTATTTTTTTCTTTTTTGGTGAAACGGATCAAAATGATATAATTCCTGCATTAGAATAAATGAAAAATGTTAAAAAAATTCCTAGTATAAATACAAAATACGAAATAATTAAAAAACAAGTATGTTGGAAATATTCATCACAATGCAAATTTACTTGTTAAGCTCAGTACAAAATCTTCGATGTTTCTATCTTCTAAGTTTCTCCTCTCATTATCACTTTTATTAGTTAATAAATCTCAGATTAGTTAAAAAAAGAATTCAAGAAACTACTTTGGTTAAGTAACTACTTTGGTTAATTTTGATATTTCGTACTCAAACTTCAAGTTTAATCCCAACTTCTGTTTCAAAAGGGTTAGAGTAAGTAACAATAAAAATTAGATTGCTTTCGAACAAATTTGGAGCGCCTGGAACATTTTTCATTAACGTTATTTATCGTTACTATTATATTATATTAACCCCCTAACTCATAAATAAATTAATATAATACTTTAAAATTAGTGTGTGTCATCTCCTATAGTGTTACTCTTAATGCCTGTGAAATTTCAGAATGCTAAAGGGAAAATTCCAAAAAATTCTTTTAAAGGTCCCTGGTCGCCTTAAAAAACAACAACTTTAAAAATAGTGTTAATTTTTATACATTTTTCTACTGATAATGAAAGTTTTCAAATCTACCTGAAATGCGGGTTCACTCTTGTCGCGACTATTTACGAGTCCAGATTTCAACAGCGCAGTGCTTTCCGTGCGGTTCTCATCGGAGCGTTAAGTATCAGGCAGCTTGACGCCCCGTATTTGTTGGGCAATCAGTCAGCCCCCAATCAATCAGCCGGAATCTCCCAACTCGCCAAATATTGATAGAACGTGTAAAGATCGACTTGACTGATGTGACGCGCACGGACGAATGCAAACGTTCATTTTAGAGACAACAGGTCGTGTGTGAGAGGCTCAAAGCTGTTGCTTCAAACAGGAAAATTACAAAGCGAGTTATTGCAGATTTTAATGTACTTCTGAGGGACAGAAATATCGATTTTTTTGTAAATAAATGAGGCTTCTAACAAATTAATAGAGTTAACTTGCCAAACTGAAAATAGACAACATAACACAAGTATAGAATCCTTAAATAAATATGCCAATAGACAACATAACACAAGTACAGTATCCTCAAAGGAATATACCAATAGACAACATAATAGTATCCTTGGAGGAATATACCTATAGTTTATCCGGTAATCGTCCACATTTGTTAATTTTCAAGATAATGAATAAAAACAGGGGTTGATGTGGAATTAGTAGACGTGCGAGTCAAAAATAGATGAGATAGAGTTTTTAAACAAAAACCTATTATGTAGTAGCTCGCTGCAAGTAGTTATTATGTAGTAGCTCTCTTCAAGTAATATCTAAGTAAAAACATTAAGCCAGCTTTCTGGCACAGAGGTAGCGCGTCTTCCTCGTGTTCTGGGCGTCCCGGTTTGGGCATGGTTATTCTTCTGTGCGATATCTGTGATATGTATGATTGTGTCCCCTTATAAAAAGGGGATGTGCAAGCAAATGTGGTGAGTTTTTGTAGCTAAGTCATACTCTTGGCCCTAGTTGGTGCTACTTCAAAAACCAGCAAAACAAACTCCTTTCTGCTTAAATCTGCTGCTGTATCAGCTTGTCCATAGGCAAGTGCCATAAGTAACAACAACAACAAGTAAAATATTAAATTAACAAATCACAACTCTGCCAACCGTACATCTGATGTCAATTATTTTACATCAAAATATCAGATAACAATGTACTATATGTAACGAATACATTTACATACCTTTCCCAGAGTAAATCGATGAAAATGGTAAGTCACACTAGAGTCAATTAAATACCCAACTGTCACAGTGAGCAGGAGATTTATATCACAAGATTTGTAATCATGTTCTTGACTAGACTTTCAACTCTTCTGAATTTATAGTAGTTCAAATCTCACGATGATATTTTCTTTGCCAAAGGATGCTTAAATATAATTTAAAGTGAAGCACGGATTTTGCATAAAAACTTTTTCTAGCTATTTCTTATATACTTTCTTACAGATAATAAACAAAATAACAATTGCATTGTTGACCATTTTCTGCTTTTAGCCGGACTAGCCTGGTTGGAAGAGCGTTAGACTCGTTCTTCTTAGGTTACGAGTTCAAAACTCACCGGCCAAAAGATTCCCTGGGCTTGCGCTCG
Organism: Argiope argentata; assembly: GCA_026289955.1. Lineage (NCBI taxonomy): Eukaryota > Metazoa > Arthropoda > Arachnida > Araneae > Araneidae > Argiope > Argiope argentata. The sequence goes on from JAOUZG010044158.1 coordinate 3,643,035, forward strand.
TTAAATCTGTTCGTGGCCTGTTGGCCAATCTGTTCGTGGTCGCAAAGACAATCCGTTCCTTAAATCTGTTCGTGGCCCCTATCGAGAGTAATACCACTAGGGGTACTGGGTCAGAGGTAATCGTTCTCTGTTCCAGGTCTAAATTACTATCTGAGATGAATGCAATCCGCCCCCTAAAAATGGGTTGTGAAGTGTGTGTAGCTTAGTCGTACTTTTGGCCCTAGATAGTGTTAATTGTAAAACAAGAGACATATCTCCGATTTAAAATCTGCTGATGTATCAGAGGGGCTTGTCCATGGCAAATGCCATAAGTAACAACAACACAATTTTATTAAAAATCAAGCTATAAATTTAAAAGAACACATTAAAAGTTGAATCACATTGTAAATTTTAATAAATCAAGATTATATTACTTTTATAATAAAAACTCTTACTTCGTATCTAGTTAAAAGTAACTTTTTCCAAAAGAATCCCTCAATTTTTTTTTATCTCGATAGAGAATAAATACCTGAAGTACTATCGCTTTTCAATGAAATATAGCAATCCAAGTTTCTTATCATAGTTAAGCAATATATTATCATTTCAGAAGTTTTCCTTTCAAAATACTTGGACGCTAGTTTTCCTTAACTCCAGCCCCAAGCGTAATGCTTTCTTTCAACTTCTGACAGATAAATGCAGCTGCCGTGACTCGGGCTGCTCTCTGTCAGCTGCAAAATCAGCGAAAATAAATTGCACTGTTGTGATGTCTGCCATTCGTTATTGTTGCCAGATGGTTCGGAAATCAGCTAATGCGAGCGCGTTTCTTTCGAAAAGCGCAATAAAAACGGATTTAATTAATGCTCTTATTCATCGATTCCATTCTTTCACGCGCAGCTGCACTATGAATTCATTTCTGGACCAATGGGAATGTTTGTTTGTTTTCTTATCTCGAAATGCTTGTTATTGAAATGAAGAAAAGCATAGAAATTTAAATTTACGAGACAAAAGATGCATAAATTTAAAAAAAAATGTGATTCTTTGGAAATGCTTTAAACTTCTTTACAGTGAATTAATATCCTTCATATCTTTCATTAAAAAATCCCTCTTGTATTTTAAGAAATATTTTTTATTTCATTTTCAGATTAATTTAAATTCTTGGAAATAAAGAATGGGATATAAATTCCATATTGTTTTTTTTTCGTATAAAAAATTATAAATAATAAAAAAACTTCTTACTTTTATGTTTGAGCGACAAATTAAAATTTTTTTTAGATAGTTGGAAATAGTTTCTTTATTTATTTATGTTCACGAAACTTTTAATTAGTTTTTATTCATACAAGACATTTTATAAAATTTTATTTAAATTTTTAAAATTTTCAAATATACTTTTAAAATTATTAAATTCCCTTAACTCATGCTACTGTTGTATGGTTGAAAATATTTTTCATTCATTCCTATAGAGGAAGTGAACATGAATATTTAAAGCTTAAATTTTGCTGAACTGAAACTTTTTGCGTTGTCATGAGAATCTTTATATCTTAGAAGCTTAATATCATGTCTGAACATGTTGTTGTATATGGAATGAGATTTTTGGACTTCAAAAATAATCCGTAGGCGAAAAATTGAAATTTTATTATCAGCACAAGCATCTCAAAATATCAGCTTTTAATAACATGTTGCCAATGCATTTACAAAAACTCTGATTTTTTAAAAAAAGTTAATGACTACCGCATATAAAATCTAGAAAAAAGTTATTTTGAGCACGTGATTATATGAAATGAAATAAATAGGAAATGCGATATTTTTTTAAACAATCAATGCGAGACAAAGTTTTTTGGATCGTTTGCAATGCTGAAGTGATTCATTCAATGAAACCATTAAAATGAATAAAAATATAATTTAATTTGCAGGAGCACGTGGTGCTTGGCTGTTCAAGGAATGATATTCTGACATGATGTATTGAAATATTCACAGCAGATTTTATTTTAATCTTTTTTTTATATATTAGTCTCCTTAACAATAATGTGTTTATTACTTATAGGCTCAGATTTTGTTTCAAACATTCCGATATGGGAAAGATAGTTTTTGATAATGAAGCCTAGGATTCTCTGGTTTTCTTTCTAGAAAAGATCTAAGTATTATACATGCTCTCTGATTTTCAATAATTTTTTCCTATTTTAATTGTATGAAACCGTCGTATATTTTAACATGGATCTCAATTACAAATTACTTCTTAATCCATTTTAAATTATTTGTAGATAATCACTTAATACCTCAAGCACACATTAATGTTGTCTTTCAAATTATTTAATTACCTATAAACCGCTTTTTTATAAAGGTAATTTCTGTTTGTTTAGAGCTTTCTTATATCCTCTGCGGCAATACGAATTGAAATAAAATCCATCTACTGTAGCGTATTTATTTCTTTGAGTAAGGATTTATTTATAAGTTCTGCTTGAAATTGTTACTTTCATCACAGTAAGTGAATATAAAGCGTAATTGAAGCAACGGCTAAGACGTAATAAACACGTAGATTAAAATTGAAGTTATCTCACGTCCAAGTTTATTCTTTTGAAATGATCGTTGCCAATTGTTCGAGATGCAACAACAGTGTACTTAACGCTTCGCTCCAATGTTTGTGGAAGAATATAAACAAAAAACTTACAGCTCGAAAGATACAGAAATTGCTGTCGAGTTTATATTATATTGTAATTTTATATACAAGTATTCAGAAGAAATTGTAATTATTGTCTTTTCGTTACAGCCTTTTGGGTATTAGAAACATAAACAATTTATGCATAATATGGAACTGTTTTGAGAGACGAGAGCGATCTTTAAGAAAGGAAAACTAAATTAGACTTAGCTTCTTCTCTATAACTTTTCTGTGTTGATTTTTCTCCCCTTCCTTTTATATAAAACATTATTTTTTTAAGTAATCAGATTTATTTCTGTATAAAAATTTTGGAAGAAAAGGAAAACCTACATTTTGTACACTTGAAATTTTTAGGGAAATAAGCTTAAGAATACAATTTTGAAAATTTTTAATTTTTGTCTTTCATTCTTATATACATATTCGAAAAACTATTTTACTTTGTTTATTCAAAATAAAATTTGTTTTTAACATTAAGATTATTTATATTATAAGAGAATGCATTTTTTGTAAGAATTTAATACATATTTAACGATCAGACTTTTAATTAGATTGTTTAGGATATTCAGAATTTGTGTTGTATTCTGCTTTTGCTTATCAATCATTTTCCGAAACTTCTTCAATATGGGTAAATCTGAGATAACATCATTATCATTATTAGTAGGGACACTGGAGAGTAGATATCTGAATCTTAAATGCTTATGTATGTTATCATACCAATAACTTTAATGAATCTGAAACGCTAGTCAGATACAGGGGTCAGTTTGACCTCAACTTTCCTGTAAAAAATGTTATATATTGTTTTATTTATTACTGCTGTTGTAATCATCTAGCTTCCCTTGAAGATATGAGAAATAACAGGCGTTTTAATTACCCTTTAGAATTTCTATGCAAAAGAAGAAGAAAAAGAAAGTTTGGTGTCAAAAAGACCCTGCGCTTTTGTTGATGGATTAAGCGACATTTTTCTGCATTTTCATTTAAGGAAACATAAATTAAACTTTTAACCTGGCGTAATGTGGCCAATATAAGGTTCTTATGGTAACTGATCGGAAATAAACTGCAAAGGCTATTTACCATAAACTGTAAAAGCTATATCAATAAACTGTAAAGGCAAAGGCATAAAGTATGAGGGTAAAATGCTATCAAGAGCACAAATATAAAAGAAATATGTAGCAAGTGGCAGTGTTATTGGAGGAATGTGGGAATTTCCTTTTCTTAGCTCTGAAGAACAATGTTTTGACATTCGGTGAAAGAAAAAGGATTCGTAAAATAGTTTATTGCATGCTTGGAAGGCGCAATTTTTTTCATTACTCAAAGAATGTCTTAAACCTTATATTTCACACCAAACTAATCTTATTTCTAGTATTTCCTATTAGGAACATTTTTTTATTGAAGAATTGTTATACAAGTTGTAAAAATATTAGAAGTAAAGAATTGTGGATTAAACTAAACTTATTCGTTATTTCACAAATATTATGTTTCCTCTTATTCGTGTAGCTGATAAATGAGTAGACATACGTGTTTAAGTTTAACATAATTTTTCAAAATGATTTTTAATTTCTTTATTTAAGAAAAATTAAAGGATGTAATTTCCATGGTGTTCTTTTGAAATAAATATTTTTATAGAGATAAAATGTATTTTTATAACATTTTCTTCTGCACATTTTATTCTGCTACATTAGAATTATTTTTCTAATTCTAATAGAATTTAAAAAAATAATTACCACTAAATGGATTTTATCGATAAGCCTGATATATAGACTTTAATTTTGGGTATTTTTTTATTTTTCATACATTTCGTTATGGATAATATTTGGTTAAAAATTGAATATAACTTCTCCATGTATTAAAGATAAATAGATTTTAACAAGTTGTCACAAGAGAAATATAATGTCAGTACATTATTAAGGAATGGAAAATGTAAGCTGAGTGTCGCCAAAACCACCTTCCGGCCCAAATTCAATGCCAAACAGGCATTCGTGCACGTGCAAAGCGGTTTTAGGTGTCTTTTCAGATGTTAGATTTGGTTGATGAAATTCATTCTAAATTTAGATCAAAAATTTAGTTTCTTTGACACTTTTTTTAAAAAAGTTTAAAAGAAAACAAAATTTTTAACATCATTTTTAATTAATACAAATTACTTGAAGGTAATTACTAATTTGAAAGATTACAGAACAATAAATTAAAACGAAAACATATTAGCTAGTAACCCTTCTTGGAATTTTACATCTCAAAAATAAATAAATACATCTCAATAAAAAAGCTCATAAAGGAAAATATTACAATTAACATTCAAAAGAATGACAGTATCTCTCTGCATTGTAAGTCAATAGTCTTCAGTTACAGAAAAAAACTGGATTGAATTATTGCAGTTTATCTTTCAAAAAGCAAAATCATTCAATTCCGAGTAGCAAATTTTAGAAGAATACAATTTTCATAGGCAAATGGGTCAATATATGGCTCTAAATTTTCAGAACAAAACACTGGATTTCAAAAACTCGAAGAAAGAACAGAGAAAAAAACCATGCTTCCATTAAATTCATAAAAACTCGAAATTAATTTTTGGAATAAGGAACAAGCATTCTGAATTAGATTCTCTCATGGAATAAGGAATTTCCAAATTTTTCTCAGTATAGATTAGATTGCCATTGCAAAGAGGGAGATGCTGTCGATAATTTCTACAACATTGCCCTTTGAGATATATACATTAATTTTTTTAACTACCCTAGTAAAGGTAATCAAGATAGATTTGGCGATCGTATCTGTCAATAAATATATTTCCCATTCGTCACTTATTCTGTTTTCAAAATAATAAATATCGTAGATAAAATAAAACGAGTATCAAAACGTTGGAATTAAGTCACTTAAGGCATTATTTGTTGGTTCCATCATTTAAGCAAGAATTCTTGGAATTTTTATACAGAAATAGTGACGAATTTATTCCCATCAAATATTTAGGCTCGAATTAAGAGTGCATTAAATGATCATCGACATAATAGGTTTATTAAACACTGGAAGATCGCAGAGAGTGTAAAGGTAAAATGTTATTTTTTCTATGCTATTTATTGTTTAAAGTTGAGGTTTTGGATATTGAAGAATTAAATTTTTCTAGCTTGTTTTCAAGTACTTATTTCCTTTCCGAAATGTAAATGTGCATGGACGAAACCATCTTTATAAAAATAAGTCAAAAATGCTAGCTGCTGGTAAAATAAATAATGTGCGCATTAATATCATAATTACTTTTGAAATATTGTATTAAAATTGATTATTTATTTTTGATCTGATATATTTGATCATTTTTTGATTCAGATATTGGTCAAGAGCTCAGTTTGAAATGTTTAATAATTTCAAAAAATGACACAGAATTTTAATCCATAAGTTTTCCGCTGAAGATGTACTTCGGATACACACACACACACGTACGCGCTCCCCAATTTATCTCTTCGATTTATTTCACCACTAATTAGTTCTCAACACCTTGATCATTAAAATATAAAATCTATAAAATTCTATATGCCCATAATAGTTTTGAAGGTCTTCCCCATGACCAAGGTTAAATGATAATCTTCCTCTGACATTGCCATAATCACGATATATCATATATATATCATGATATACTGCTATAATCATAACAAGCCCAGTACCAAGATCTTATGTAAAGTAAAGATAAGAAATTGGAACTATTCCTTTTATAGTAAAGCGATACAACATCGCTACAGAGGATTTATATATGATTATCTTAACTTATTCAATAATACTTTTTGTTAAGGTATTACTTCGCTAAAGTATTCGAACTATTTTGAGCTTCTAAAATAATTTGAAAACTTATTTAAATATGATACATTATATGATTCAGAAGTACTTTTAGAAGTAGAAGTAGAGCTTTCTAGAAGTAGAAGAAGCAGAATTGGAAGATTCTAGCTATTTCTAGAAGTAGAAGTAGAATATTCTAGAAATAAAATATTTTAGAAGTAGAATATGCTTGCTGTTTATAAAAGTAGAAGTGTAATATATTTCTACAAGTAATACTAGAAGTAGAATATCATTTAATGAATATGCACATTATTCATTAAATGATAATAAAGCAGAAAAAAAGTAATTTTTTAAAATACAAAAGATTAAATTTTGCTATAAAATTTTCTATAAAATCAAAATAGACTCTCTATTAATATCAATTCAAACTACCCCCTCTAATTTTAATTACAGGCAGAATGAAAAGCTATATTAATCTTTTACTTGAAATATCAGTTAATTACACGATTACTTAATATGTTCATTCGTTACTATAATGTTAGATAATCTGATTTAAAGTTAAAAAACAATGTGTTCATTATCTTTCAAAATATTTAAATCTTAGGAAACAATTCAGAGATTGTCATAATTAGCTTAGATTTTTGATTTATTTAAAGCAAAGCTGACTTTTCTTACATCAGTATCTTTGCAATCCCATAGTTTGCAGATAATGTTAATGTATTTTTTGGCAGCAAATTGACTAACAAAATTTCTTCTTTAGTAACACATTTTTCTGATGCTGATATTTTACATTCGCTATCGCTTCTTCCTATGATCTTTTCCTTTATTGCAGAGCGATATCGAAAATTATATTCTTTAAATTCTTATAAATAATTATAATTTATTAGATAAGAAAGACTTATAAATTTGTAACGGCATGATAATTTTCCTGGCACTAGATGGCTTTACTAGTCAACTAATATTTAATAATATAGCAATTTTAATATTAATAATCTAGCAATTTTAATAATAATATAATTCTAAAATTGTAAATTCTTTATAATATTTACTGAAATAATAATTATTAATTTTTATAGCAAAATATTCTTTCATAAAATGTTTTTTGTATTTTCTTTTTAAGTATATTTTCTGTTAACGCAAGGTTATAATATTTTAACTGTTCGATAACTTAACTGCTTGTAAAAAATGTTTTGCGCTCAGATTCAAATCTGATGTCGCTTGTGTAGTTGTTAAAATTTGCAGTCGGCAGTTGTCAAATAAATCCTATAAAAATGAAGGAAATATTATGTACTTGAAATTGTGTTATTAATAACTATTTACATGACACGAAACACGTAACAAATTCACAAATAATTATATCTTAATATATTTTGACTAGATTTAAGGTAACTATTATCAAGTAACGAATTAAAATGACACGGTTTTTGCTCTCTCTCTCTCTCTCTTCAATTTCAGAAAATGTAAAAAAAAAAAAAAAATGTTTATAAAGATTAAAAGCATGGAGGATACGGGAGAAAATTTTGAATAAAAATATTTCGCTTGTTAATAAATATTAGAATTGAACATTTAAATAAATTAGGCTGAAAATTATAGAAACGTTGAAGTTGTTAAAGTCTGATACCTTAATATAATATTATAGAATATATTATTAAATAAATATAACGCTCTGAAAATAATATTCCCTGATTTATTATAAACGTTGCAGACATTCACTAATAGAAGCATGTACGAAATTCATATTTCAATCCAATTAAATTTCTCAATTCCTTAGAATTTTAATTTGTTTCCCTTGCAGTTCCAAGAAATTTGATAAAATAGAGACATTTATATAAAATTTTGCACGATCTTGAAAGATGAATCTTTATTTTATAGATTGGAATACATTACTTTTTCCACTAGATAAGTTCTGCCTAATAAGTAATAATACTGTAAACCATTCAATAATACTGTAAACCATTCATTAAGTACTATAAACCATTTATCAAATGGATATCGATTTTTAAAAAAGAACACTTATACTAAAATGGCCTTCTATTGCAATTACCATTCATTCGAATAATAAAACATTATTAAAAGAAATATTAAATTTGTGGTTGGTTTTTGATAATGCATGCACATTTTCGTATGTCTCAGCTATTGTTATGCAACAAAAACAAATGAATTATTTTCTATTTTTTAAAAACATCTGTTAATCTTCAAATGGATCTGTAATTTATTTATAAAAAGTGATAAAGCCCCGAATAAATTATAAAAGTTCAAAAGCATTTATATATTCTGAGTTGTATCATTGATAAATACTATAGCAGATCTATGTTATTGACTATCGTTCCACTATCTCGCTCCCTTCAACGATAGCAAGCCCGCAACAGATTTCTGTTCAACTTTACACAGAAGAAAGCTGGTCACAATTTTAACTAAGTTGAGGGTTAGCCACACTCGATTTATCCATCGATATTTGTTGATGGGAGACCCAGCACCATTTTGCTCAATGTGTAATAGCCCTATGTCTGTCTTACATATTCTTGTGGAGTGTCCACTATTTTCTATCCAAAGTCTTGCATGTTTTCATTGGTCTCACTATGAATCGGGCAAGTTGCTACTCAAAGCCCCGTATGTTGGTCTTTTTAGTTTTTAATAAAATATTGATTTTCATGATCATATATAAACATTAATCGCACTTTTTAGCACAGCGTCATACCTTACATCATTGTTACACTTTTCCATTACTCACAGATTTAAGCTTTAAGACATTCGGATTCAGTAATCATTCCCTATTTTGATTTTATTATAAACTGATACATATATTTTTAACTCGAGAATGTGGCGCAGCTTAGCCAAAAATGGCTTTTGTGTCATAAAACAACAAATTCAACTCTACTCAATGATACATTCTTCACACTTCATTTAATCCATTTTAGGCTATCCCGAAACACATCTTTCAACTTCAATCTACTCACATGTACGCCATAAATAACTCCCATCGCCCCCGGAAAATCCCCAACCAACCTCTTGAACCCATAAAGCCTCCCAATCCCACTGCCATATTTTACACTCCTCCGACCAAACGACAGAACCCTTAAATTTTGTCAAAATCTTTTCCCTCAAGCTTTTCATAACGGGCCTCGCTTTAATAGTTGAAACTACCCCCAGAACAGGAATTCCGGAGGCTTAAGTTCTCAAATCACATCCGCACTTCAAAGCGATTCGAGGCCCGTGTCAGCTGCAGACACTAGTCCAGTGGAAATCGAAGAAGGAACAATCCCCTGTTATTGGAGTACAAAAGGATACGCCCCCCACCCCAGGGACCCGATGCTCAGTAGTTGGAGTAAATTGCTCTGGGCTTTGGGGGCATCGGGCATTCTCTGTCATGGGAGAGACATGACCAACGTTCGGGTAATAGATTATTTACCCTTACCAGTAAAGGCATTAGTGGAAGTTGTGTCAACAATGATGTGGTCTCCAGCCGATAAGGTGTAGGTTTAATCCTTTTTCAGGTGTGAGCATTGAAAGCGGTGGAAATTAGGCTTTCTTTCATTTTTTTTCTTTTCTTTGCATCAGAACTTTATTTTTTGATGCTACAACCACGAGAAAAGGAAATTGAAAGTTGAAATAACTTTCTTCTTTTCTTATAAGTTACAAAAAAAATGATATTCAAGTGAAAAAATGTTATTATTTATAGCTTATTTAATAGGTGAACTATTTGGATTTTTATCACCTGAAAAAGTGAAAAGGTTATTTACAATGGCAGTATGCCGGCTTGCTGGCACAGAGGTAGCGCGTCTGCCTCGTGTTCTGGAGGTCCCGGTTTCGAGTCCCGGTTCGGGCATGGTTCTTCTTCTGTGTGCTATCTGTCAGATGTGTGACTTCCCCTTCCCGTATAAAGGGATTGCGCAAGCGAATGTGGTGAGTGTGTAGCAAAGTCGTACTCTTGGACCTAGTTGGCGTTGCTCAAATACAAGAGACGCTTCATTCGGTTTAATCTGCTGCTGGGTTCAGCAGCGGGCTTGTCCATGACAAGTGCCATTTGACACAACAACACAATGGCAGTATAAAAAGATCGGATTTCATCTCAGATAAAATTGTTCATATTATGAGTTTATAAATGTAAACTGTTTAGGTATCGTTTATTAAAATTGATGAATATTCAACCCTTTGATTTCCAGCATCCTACTGATTTTTTGCTTAAATGACTAAACTGTAAACATTTTATTGTTCCTTATTTTACTTAGTCTGAGTAATATACAAAGTAATAATGTAATTTTACATGCTTCAATCTGTCTTTAAAAATTTCAACCAGTAAATATATCACAAATAAGCCAGGTTATAAAATAAAAGTTCATCATATTAGGTTTGATCATTATTTTTCCTTTGCTTTATTTTAAAGTTAATGATGATAATTTTTGATGCTTTATTATGTTATGTAAATATTTTAAAGTATTTATCGACAAAAAATATTTTTTAAAATGACGTTATGATGACTTTTTAAAAAAAGTATGCAATAAGAACGTTTCAGAGCTTCATTTTGCCAACGAGTGATCCTACCTTTAGAGTTTTCAATGTAATTTAAAATAAATTTGTTGAAATTTATAATTTAAATTAATTTAGGGTGGTAATGAATTTTTCATATGCATGGGTTTCTTCCTTCCAGGGGATTATATTTTCTTTTTCTTTGCTGTCAAATAAATTGTTTGAAAATATCCTTAAAATATTTTTATGAAAATAAATCAAAATTAGAAACTTATTTCTAATATTAGAAAATAGCATAATCGAAAATAATTATTTTTTGAATATTAGGAAGGCGCAAAAATCACTTATTTTCCGGAATTAATCCAATATTTTTTTGTGGGGTAGCTCCAAATTTTAATTTTTAATCCCACCTTCCTAAATCTAAATGAACGAAGTTTAAAGTTTAGTAACTCTAAGTCACACACAAACACAAAACATCAATAAATGTAAAAATTAGAATAGGAAATTTATAATATAAGCATCTGAAAACTAACATTTATTATTTTGGGATTTTTTAAATTTTTGCAATTTCTATTTCTAAAAAGGGCTCTCTTTTTTATTTTCCACGTCTTGCAAACACATTTTGAGGGCAGAATTTAAAAATGATATAATAACTGAAAAATTTGAAGGATAAATTAACTGATGTTAAAAGGATTTTCAATTGAAAAATTACTAGTATAGTAAATCATGTCGAAATTCTTTAAGTGAAAAACAGTGTCAAATATATATTTTTATTTACTATCAAAGTAGAAAATATGAGGTATTGGGAAAATTTCTCGTTAAAATAATCATTTTGAAGAACTTGAAGTGAAATCTAACTGAGATTCAGGAGATTGTTAAATTTTTAAAGCTTAAGGATTCAATATTTCGTTTGTATAAAGAAAAGAACTTTGAATTTCAAAAGTAAAATATATGAAGAAATTTCAGAATTCATATACTTTAAAAAACTTTAAATAGTTGTGGAAGTTTAGGATCAGAAATAATGTCCCAAAATCCTTTAGCATATTTAGTTTTAAATTTTTGAATCTCACTATGAGACTAGCTACACGGAAAACTAATATTTAGCGATATATTATTTTCCAACTGAGATTTTGCAAGAGAATTAAACAAACAAGTAGTTCTCCATTTTTGTATTAATAGTTTCGAGGCTTAAGTATATTCTCATATAAAAAAATAAATAAAAGGCAAATGTTTACGGCAACCATTTTTTTTTTGTTCATTTCTTCGAACATATTGATTTCTCAAAATAATCTATTAACTGTAGTTTCTAAGAAATGTTAATTTTATCCTAAATTTATGTTTTTGTAGAAATTGTATTGTAATTTGGAACAAAATCCAATTCCAAAGATAAAACGTTTTAAGAAATAACTTTATAATTATTTTATAGAACTTTCTCTAAATTCTAACGTAAAGCATAATAAAGCATTTAATTCTTAAAAGTGGGATTCAAATAATTATTTACTTTTAAAAGTTGATTAATTGCATGTAAGACGATATTTTTCATTTAAATTAAAAACAACATTTTATTCTAAACCATAATGAAACCCCATGAAAATTATTTGCCAGAAAAGAGAAGCAACAACATTTACAAATAATTTCTAAAAGTTTACCTTCTCAAAAATAAAGATACTACCCCCACATCATTAGTAGTTGGGAAACAGCTCCACAATTCCAAGGAACGATTGTTTAATACTTTTTTTCCGGTGCAGTTACAGTTTCCAAAGTAGAATGGGTGAAAAGGCAGAGTATAATCAAATGATCATTATCCAAAAAGTTTTTGCTTGTTTATTCAAAAGTCACATTAAAGATTGTGGATTGCGCAACACGTTTATTTATTTATTTCACTTTCTGCTTGAAAAATGAAATAACTTAAAAGAATTTTATCCGAGATTGTTGTTTAATCCGACATTGAGTCGAATTTATGATAAACACTATGTTATTTCTTACCGAATAAGGAAAATACTTTCTTCTCTATTAATTTTAACGATAAATTACATTATTTTACTTTCTATTTAACTTGGTCAAAATATTATCCATCCAGCCTATAAGGAATTTTCATAGAATGAAATCTTTCTCTTTTTCTGACTATTTTGAAGAACCAACGTCGATTTTCCTTTCCAATAAATTTTTAAAATTTGACATGAACTTCTTTAAATTGAACTTGAATTCACTAAATAGAACAAACAAAATTTGTATATGCATTTTCTACAAAAAAAAAAAAAAACTAGTTAAAATGTAAATTTTCACGATTAATCACTTTTTTCCAAAAATAATATTTTAGATATGAAATACATCGAATAATATTTATTCCTTTAAGAAATCTTTGCACTTTCAAAAAATGATATTTGAATTATATATTTAAATAGTTTTTCAGTTATATTAAGTTTTTACTCTTTTTTCAATTCCTACTATTAGCTCACGCTTTTCCTATATATATATCATGTTCAAATTTTCAATCGTTAATAAAATACTTTTCATTCATCCAATCAAGTTAAAGTAAATTTTTTAAAACTTGTAGTGGATGACATTTGATGTTAATACAGTTCTTTTTTCAAATATTAATTCATTATTTTTTTATAAATTAATTAAAAACTAACTTTTCACCAAAAATCTTCATTCTTTATCACCAAATAAGTAACGAACCATTTTGTTTCCCCCCCACACCAATGAGGTTAGGCTTAACATGTTTTCGGCAGATTATATTAAACTATTCTGTTTATTTCCCTAATATTTGATGCATTTAAACTTAAGTTGTTCATTAATCATTTTTTTCGGATTCATTTGGAAGTACTTTCGAATTAAAAAAATACAGAATGAAGAAAATGAAAAATTTCTAATCTGCATTGCGTTACCCCAAATGACGTAGAAAATTCAAGCATTTTGCGTTGTCACAATTAACTTTGAATCTTCAATTGACAGAAATTCAATTCTAGTATAATTTTTCGATAAATTATTTATTGTAATTGTAATTGTTAGGCCTATCTAGTTTTTACGTCTTTGGATTCGCATTCCTTAGGCTGCAAGTTTGAACACCATATATAGAAAGGAGAATGAAAAATTGTAAGGAAAATCGCTTCGAATTTTGCCCTTTAACACTGGGAATCTGTAATATGTATATACATATTCATACTAATTGTAATTATTTAATAAAAAGTAACTAAACTTTTTTCTTTTTTAACCTAAGAGTTGATTAAATTTTTTATGTTACGTTTTAATATTTAATATACTTTACTAAGTGCATTTAAATAAGTGTGTGTTAATATAATCTGCAATATTGTTTACCGAATGGCATTTTCCACATAATAATAAAATTAAATCCTAATTAGCCAATTAATTGGTAATTAATATAATAAAAGAAGTAAACAATATATGTAATGACAAAACCAAACACGAGATAATTTTTATAACAAAATCTTAATGGCTTTTATATTTTAAACAAGCTTAGAAGTTTTCGAACAGATTTTTAAAGGGGAAAATCTTTGATTTCTTACTACAAATAATTCACAGTGTTCCCTTCCAAGCGATGAACCACAGACACCATTAAACTCACGCGTTAATTTGTTTATTAGATAATGACCCTGAAGTAGCTGTTGTACCATGGAATACTCGCCTCATGTTTGTCTTAAGAGCTTTCGGCGTGGAACAATTTCTACGCCGCTTGATGATGCCTGATAGCATCTTTTGCCGGGGAAACAATATGGCGGTGTAACTTTTATTAAGTAATGGCATTCTTTGCCATGATAATTTCCCGAGGTGATAAGAATCTCTAAGAGAATGAAAGAGGTAAAATATTCACACTTCTGCGAGCTTAAGTTCGCCTCTGGTAAGCATCAGTAATTAGCATGAAAATGATGCACCAGAATACTAGGCATATTATGATCTCGCTAAGGCTATTAAGTAAATGTAACAGATTCTCCCTGATTTAAAACTTTTGTTGAAGATAGTCAAGGGAAAAGCTGTTATTTGTTTATATAGAAGAAGGTAGGTGCTGTCTTGTTTCTCCTGAAAGAAGCACTCTGGGAAAACAGTACAGTGTTAGTGTCGTTAGATATCATTGTACATTTATAAGGTAAACATAAAAATATAAATAAAAGCATATAGATATATAGAAAATGTACATGCTAGAATAAAATATAGATGAAATATGCATTTACATGTAAATTGACGTAAATTCTTAGTGGACTTGGATAAAACTTTAGAGTTTCTGTTAATCCTCTTCATGACTTTGTTCAGAGAAAACGGTAGTGTTAAAAATAATCAGGTAATAACTGTACATTTATGAGGTACATGGGGGCATATATATGAGATTTAAAAAATACAGTATAGAAAATGCAGATATTGAAATGAAATATATATGCAAAGTGCAACTGCATGTAAATTGAAATAAACTATTGAGGAAGGGGGATGCTTTGATAAAACTTTGGAGTTTCTGCTAATTCTTTTCATTATCTTTTTTTTGTTTCTAATATATTTAGAGGGAGCGTACAGAGTAAAGTATAGTCAGAAAACAACTGTACATTTATAAGATACACTTGAAAATATAGATGTGATTTAATAAATATAGTATAGAAAATACCGATATTGAAGTAAAATATAGATGCAATTTGTAATTGCATGTAAATTGAAGTAAACTATCGGGATAGAGTATTTGATAAAACTTTGGAATTTCTGTTAATTATCTTCATTACTTTTTTTAACCTGCTTTTTTTCTAACACAAATGTGGGGAAAGTTACAGTGTCAAGTATATTCAGGTAATAACTGTACATTACAATAATCAAATGGGTAAAATTTGTCTGTCTTAAAAATCTACTATTTTCCAATCAAAAGAATAAAAATGTAATACATTTAATATTCTTTGCAGATTAGCTTCATAAATGTTCTTACTAATTTTATGTATATATGGTTCTTTTCACACTGGTTATTTCAAACAGTAAGTTTTAATTCCAGTGTTAAATTTTTTTATACTTCTTTTTCATAGAACACCTTTTAATACATAAAAAAGAAATATATATACATCATTGTTTTGTTGGAGTTTTAGTAAGATAGTTTTTCAAGAGAAAAAAAAATCTTGAACATTTTTGAACTTCAGTTTGATTAAATGATTAAGATTTGACAATAGAAATATATAAATTTTTTTGTTCGAACACAAAACATTAAATTAAAAAATCCTGGAATAGTACATTCACTTTCAACAAGCTAACATCACTGATATGTTTTGATTGAACATATTGTCACGAAGATTAAATTAAAGACACGGATAGCTAGAAACAATTGCGTTCAGTAGCACCAAGCAACTCGCTGGAGAACAGGATGAAGAGCTGAGCAGAACTCAGCTTTTATACATCTGGTGAACATTCGAGAACCATCTCGCTTGAATAATAAAGAATGTTCTAGAATCATCTCGATTTTAGAGAAATAATAAGATCAATTTTAAATAAAAATTGCAGTCTTTGGATAAAATGCGCTGGCCGGGAATCGAACCAGGGATTTGCAGTCTAATGCTCTGAGAATCGAGCCATGATGAATCATAACAGTCTTTCTTTTTGCGATAATATAACAAAAAGTTATGTTAACATTTTTTTAATTGATCGAAGCAATTGATTGTTTTATTAACTATTTATAGATGGTAAACAGCAAAGTAATCAAAAAATAAAATGTTGACACAGTGAATTCCATTACAATACCAGTGATTTCTAGAGAGCGAAAAGTAATTTTAAAACCTCAACTTCCTGTCATTTCGTTAGCACCGTCCAATGGCAATCTCATCTAATCAGGCATGCTAGCATTAAAAAAGAAGACCTGTAGTTATCTCTCTCTAAAAAGGTTCAGAACCTGAAATTTATTTTAGAAGACAGTTCAATCAGTAGTGAAGGATATGAAATGATAACGAGCAAGTCCAATTGCCCCGATGGAAAAAGAAGAGGGAAAAAAATGACTTTCACCTTTTTAATGACAGTTGTTAAATTCCATCAGAAGGCGACGAATGGCCAGGCAAGGCAATCTCAAACGAGTTCCAAAGGGCTGGCAAAAATGTAAAATTTTAAAAATGGTCCCTGGAAAAGGGGAAAGGCGTGATTTTTATCACCTTTTGTATATTTAAAGAGAAAGCCTGGAGTGAAGGAAGAAGTTTCCATTTCGAATTTTCTGTAATGCTCTCGTAATGTTTTCATTTCTAATTCTTTGATTTTTCGTTTGGTTTGAGCGAGGCTGATAAAGAAGTCATTTCGGGAATTAAAAGGAAAAGACAGGCGTAATTTTAAAGACTACTAATGTACTTTTCAAAGAATGACGAAATGAGTTTTTGGGCTTGACCAAATAGCATTCGAAAAAGTTATCTCTCAAATTTTATGGAATAGGTAGTGAAAAATGGAATAAGTTTTGAAGAAAATGCATTAAAAGAGGTGAGATCAAAATGATATTTCGAACAAAGTATTCGCTAAAAAGCGAATAATTAGTATTGAAACTAGAAATTCTGGAAACTTTTAGTGTCTTAATTAGAAAGGTTTTTACCAACTTTGTTCAAATCTAATTTATTAAAATATTATCTCTTTAAATCTTTTGATAATAATGCAGAATATTCTTCACAAAATATTCTTTGTTAGTTGGATGCTCTTTTACTTTTTCAAAAGATTAATCTTGAATAAAATTGGCATACCAAAAATTTAGGTCTGAATGAAGTACAGTCTTTTCTTGAGGAGAAATGCCTGCTTTTTCTGTTTTTTTTTATTGCTTTTGATAGCCATATTATGATCATGCATATTACCAATGAAATAGACTTTGGGAACTTCATTTATGTGCATTCATGCGTTTTACTGAAATAAAAGGAATAGGACAACATGCAAAACTTGATCGTGAAGAGTCACTGATTTTTTATCTTCGTACATTACGTGACGTCACCTAAAATGAAATTTTCTGGCATAAAAAAATTTCAAAGGCAGGTAAAAAAAACTATTTACCAAAAAATTAATTAAAATGCAGTTTAATTTCATTTTAAAAATGATTCAGACTAAAAATAACTAATTATATGTGAATTTTGAAAAAAAATTCAAATCTTTGTTGGAATAACCTTTAAAAACTTGGTGAACGTAAATGTAACAAATAAGAACTGAGAAATTAAATTCTCCTGGTTGTTGGAAAACTTTTTTGTTCTACTTCTAAGAAAAATTGTATTTAGAATGTTCTTTTCTGCAGACTAAAATATTATCCGAAATGATTTCTTAAATCATTTCTTACAAAGCAGTAAAACAGATTTTGATTTGAAGATATATTTCCATCTTCTGCTATATTTTACAAATATTTAAATTTCAAAGAAAGATTTTAAAATGGCTATTTTTATTTAATCTTATCCTAAAAAAATTTAATACAAGAAAATTCCAAAATTTATTTTTTATTAAAGTTGGAAAGAGTATATATAATTTATTCAGGGTTTTTAATTCATAATTAAAAATGTTATTCACTTGAAATAATTCTTCCACAAAAACAAAATATAATAGAACTTAACGATTAACTGATAATCTAGTTCAGAATCTATCTGAAAATTATATGGAATCTGAGAATATACACATTTTCAAAAACTTGAAGTTCTAAAAAAATCGACCACACGAAATGGATTTTTAAAAAAACTTCTTTTTTTTAGCCATCATTAAAAAACTGAAGTTCAATCAGAATTGAGCAAAAACTCGAATTGATGGGGAAATAGTTTTACAATATCTGAAGAACTAAAGAAAATTTAACACACACACACACACACACACACACACACACACACACACACACACACACACACACACACACACACACACACACGAGAGCCTCTTGTTTTTGAAGTAGCACCTACTAGGGCCAAGAGTACGACTTAGCTACACACGCATCACAGTCGATACACATCCCCTTCTTACAGGGGGCACAATCTTGCACCCCACATATAGTGCACAGAAGAACAACCCTGCCCTAATCGGACATGCCCAGAACACTAGGAAGATGCGCTACCTCTGTGCTGCCAGGACACCGGAACATTCATCATTTTTCAGAATTTTATTATTATACCATAGCATATAAATATAAAATAGTATTATATCTAAATTATACTATGCCACATAATAAAAAGAAATATTTTAATTAGAATTTCTTGCTGTTATATGGAATATGCTTACATCATAATGTTAAATATTATATGGCATTTTAAGAAAATTTGTATTAATCACATTAAATAAAAGGTGTATAATAAAATAGTCAGCCGAATTTTAAAACATAAAGCATTCACTTTTATAATCAATATCTCTAAATAACACCCACCCCGGTTTAATCATTTTATTTTTAAATTAAAATTGAAAAAATGATCTTAATATCTCGATAGTTACAATTGAAGTGACAGATCTTCAAAGGAAATAGGAATTAATTTTTCGAAAAGAACTCAACTATGCAATACTTCATTAATTTCCGAAATCATCGGCGCCCGGCAAATCTATTTCATTTCTAACATCCGAAAGGGGAAAAGCCGGAATGGTGCAAAAATAAAAATCATTTCCGAAATCCGAAAACGAAACATTCCTTGAGGGACAGAATCCGTTTAAGCCACACGCAATATGTCTTCTTCCCCGAGAAGTTTGAAAAATGGCGACGGAATAAACTTTTTAGAGAGCGGTTATTCGAAGAGTTGCCGGGGAATCGTTGAAAGGAGCAATTCCTTTTAATCCTCCACTAATGAATTTGTAATCCTTTAGCCCATCCGGATTATTTTCTTCGAAGGGGATGGATTCCTCCAACTAACTTTATGCTCTGCGGAAAAGACAATGCAAATTCCATTAACTCGACTCTTCCAAGCTGTTAAACTGCTCTAAGCTCTCGGGAAGTTCTCTGATATTTATCTTTCTTTTTTCGGAAGCAGGAAGTAAGGATCAGATAATTTTGAGCCATCACAAATCGTCTGCTGGGATACGTCTCTTTAATTTTTCCAAAATCAGGCTTATATCAGACTCATTTGATTGATTGATTTGATGGATTAATTTGTCGTTTTAAAGTTAAATAATGTCGTTGTTATTTAATGGTATAATCTTGATTTGGAATTCAATGATTGATTTATATTTGATGTTTTGACATCTAAGCTATTAAGCTCTAAGTTATTAAGATTTTTTGGGGGCCATTTATTAACTATATTAGTATTATTTGGGAAGCAGGAAGTTAGGGTAAGATAATTTTGTACCATTAGAAATTGTCTTCAGGAATCCATTTGGAATCTTCCTAAAATCAGGCTTGTATCAGACTAATTTGATTGATTGATTTGAGAAATATGTCGTTTTAAATTTAAATAAACTCGTCGTTCTGTATTTATAACCTTCATTTTGAATTCAACGATTGATTTATATTTGATGTATTGACATCTAATCTGAATATATGAGAGCTAATTAGAGTTGTTAAACTGCTCTAAGTTATAAGGATTTTTTTTGTCATTTATTAATTATATTGTTATTATTTGAGAAGCAGGAAGTGAGAATCAGATAATTTTGAGCCATCACAATTAAATTTCTGGGATACGTCTTAAATTTTTTCCAAAATCAGGATTATATCAGACTCATTTGAGTGATTGATTTGATAAATATGTCGAATTAAAGTAAAAGCTCGTTGTTCTGTATTGATATAATCTTGATTTGAAATTCAATGATTGAATTATATTTCAAGATTGATATGTAATTTGAGATACTCCAAAGCTAATCTGAGCTGTTAAACTTCTCAAGCTCTTAGGAAGTTCTTTGATATTTATCTTTCTTAGGGCAGCAAGAAGCAAGAATAAAATCACTCTGTGCCATCACAAATTATCTGCAGGAATCTGTTTGAAAATTTTCTCAAAAACAGGCGTGTATCATACTCCTTTGATTGATTGATTTGATGGATTAATATGCCGTTTTAGAGTTAAATAAATTCTTTGTTATATATTGGTATTGTATAATATTGATTCGGAATTCAATGAATGATACACAGACATTCCAATTGAAAAAAAAATTGAAAAATAATCTAAGATCGATCGTATTAGGGTCTTACAGGAATTTTGATCATTTTTTACTTTAAAAAATGAATTTATTGGAAAAAATGGGTATAAAATATATCAATAAAAACATTTTCTATCCTTTCCTACAACTTTTTGCCGATTTTCATTCAATAAGTCTTGCAATAGAATATTTTTGATCCTCCATGTCGTTCTTTGTTATTGATATCGAAATCCCCACTCTTTAAATCTTTGAAACTAAAACCGTCATTTGGGATATGACGGGTCAGCATCACCATAAATTTCTAAAAAGTATTTAATGGGCTTCGGCAGCAGATTTCTTCTAACCAAACAATAAAAGCAATTCAAGTCGAAAATGCATTTTGATGCGTTCCATTATTGAGGCCTTTATACATAGAATAATTCAATAATACTAAATGTAAAACTTTCAAAATGATAACAACAAAGTAATAATAAATTAGAGAAACCCAATACCATAGCAAACCATAAAACTTATTAATATATGTCAATGATTAAAATATATTTAAGCACCTAATATAAGTGTTATTCCCAATGACAGCCAGATCAAACTCTTATCTGTAATGATTATAGCAAAATTACTAGATGAAAGACCAACATGAACTTGAAGAAAAATTATTATAACTTTAGCCACTAGAATACTTTATTAAAAATAATTATTATTTTTATATATAAATTTGCAATCTTTTTTAATTTTTTTTCTTCTTTTTCTGTTTGGTATAGATTTTTCAATCGATTTTGAACCATCATCTGGGTGAAATGGAGACTTGAAACTGCATATATAGGGTTCAGAACACGACGGCATTCAAATATCGATTTTTTTCAATTTCTCGGTCCAAATTTTCTCATCTAAAGATAGTTTAAAATCGATTACAAAATTTCACGCACACAAGATTATAAAACAAAAAATAATTATTTAAATAAATATTTTTTTAAATATTTATCATTTTTAAAAGGGATTAAAACGTATGAAATAATTTTATCTTATAATTTGTGAATTTAAAATATTTACAAACATTCTTATGGTAGTCTGTATGAAGTTCAGAATATACATATGGGATTATAAATCCTTATGGGGCAGCGAAAAATTATCTTATCCTTTTTAGTCTGTTTTAAAATCGTGTTATTTAACTTTTTAATTTTAATAATTGTTTTAATATTACTTACACATGAATACAAATAGGATTTGTAAAGTTTTATAGTAAGAAATATGTGTAATCTGATGTATGAGAAAGATTTAACATTTGACCAAATGATGATGGTTGTACTTGGGAAGGATTCTCATCTCTGAATCTTATAACACATACACTGAAGGATGGTTCAACCAAACGGATTTAACTTAAATCAGGCCAAGTAACCATTCAGGACATCAGATATCGAACTGATATGTCCATGTCCAAAGACTTGACGCTATCACCATAGCCAACGTTGCTTTTCGAATAAAGCCATTCCGATATCTATTCTACAATTTAAATGGATATTGTTGCATTGAACACTTTAAATCCTCTGTTTAGTGGCCAAAGAACAAATGTTATTAAGTTGTAGAAGTTTTTTTGGGGGGGATGTGATTTCAGTTGTCTTTTATGAACTGATTATTTCTCTAATTTTCTTTATCTCGTAAAGATAATACCTTTATTGGGACCAAAAATATTTTAATGTTTAATACTTAATCAAAACGATTTCTGAATGCATTAAAAAAGACAAGACCTTGCAAAAGCATAGTAAAAAATAATTAAATAAAGCATTTTAATTTTTTCCTTTCTTAATGTAACAATTTTTTCCTATTACTGGGAAATATTTCCTTGATATTATTCTTTAGCTGATCCAATTCTGACATATTTATACAAATAATTTAATTGATTAACTGAAAAATTCTCTCTCTCTCTCTTTTTTTTTTGGTTAGGCATCCAGGTTGTTCAAAGCAAATTTAGAGAATTCCTCATGGTTGTATTTTCGTCTATATAAAATATGAAATAACCCTTAATTGATGGTCACAATTTTTTGAAAAAGTTTTTTTCTATGAAAGTATTAAACAAAACCAACTAAATGACATAAATATCTTTCCAACATTATTTACCTCTGGAATAACTATTTAAGAATAGGAATAAAGATGAATAAATAAGAATGGTAAATACTTGAAGCTTAGAAGTAGTTCAAAAAACTACTAAAGCAAATCTTTAGAACTCAGCAGTTCAAATATTTACTAGAAGAAGGGCAATTATATATTTATTCAGTCTGGAGTTTTGAAATAGTTAAGAGCTTCTTTTGAAATACAGGTGTGTGTTTTTACTCTTGACAAAAATAGATTCTATTAGTCATTAAGTGAAATGAGGATTTTACAAGGCAAAAAGAAAACAACGTACAATTAAAAATGAGGAAAATTTTGAAGAAAATATTGAAAAATTTTCATATAGCTAGAACTAACTAAATAAAAAAATTAAATATATAATTTTATATCCTGAGCAAGAATTAGTTTTCATATCCCTAATTTTTCGAAGTTATGGGCAAAGATCATCTCTAACTATTTCATAAAACTATGAATAGTAATAGTAAGAGCAATAGTGAAAAATATATTATAAATAAAAAATTAAAATTGGTAGTTTTGGAGTTATTTTAAATCAAGTGTCTTCATTCATTTGCATATATCCTTCTCAAGCCAGAAATATAGAAGTGAGAAAAATTCTATTCTTGATATTTTTTTTAATTACAAAACATGATTACGTACATAGTACATTTGTAATTACATACATAGACAAACTTTTATTAACTTTTTAACATTTATTCCTGGGTTTAATTTTAAGCCTCGGGAAAAATAAACTTGTGAAAATAAATAATCGTGATTTTTTTTTCTTTACCCTTAAACCCTTACACTCAATTTTAAATTTTTACTTTCGTATGTATTTAATAAATAAAACTTTAGAAATACGCAAGATAACAACTGATTTTAAGTGCATGGAGATTTAAAGTAAGTAAGTTAATATAAATAAAAATTTGTAGTTCTTAGCAGCGAATTTCCTATTATTATTATTAGAATTATCAAAATTACTTAAACAAATAATTTTAATCAGTAATATGTATTGTTAGTTAGTAACAGATAATATTATTGTGTTTTTTAATAAAACCCTTTTATAAGATAGTTTTAACAAAAATGTATAAAGTATGTCAAGTTAATGGGCTATTAATCATATTTTGTTTATGGCAGCAATTTTACAAAGTAATTTTAACAAAGACTACTAAAACCGCCTGAAATATGCTAAATTTTATGCGATTCTTCGAGCCATTTCACAAATGAAATAGGCTCCTCTTATTAAATGGAGGCAATCTAATCATGGCACGAGCGGGTGGTGGAGTGGAAGATAAAATCATCTGCCCATCTGCAATTTCCCGCCAAGCCAGAAAGCGAAGACCATTAGTCATTTCGGTCGAAAGAAAAATTAACAGAACCAAAAGTGGAATAATTTCCTTATTAACCACATGTCTGGAAGTTCTTTCAAAGTTTCACTCACTTAAACTGCTACTTTTTCCTAATGGTTAATCGATATTTAATCAAGGGTTCCCGCGAACCGAGTGAAAGAATTCGAACATTCGAATTCAATGCTAATATTTCTCGGATCCAATCACAAAAATACAAATGTCTGCGGTCCAATTCTACAAAATATCTTTTTATTCCATGTTCTCGTTTCTTTGGTTCTCTTCTTCTTCTTCTTTTTTTCTTTTCAGCCTAACCGATTCGTCATGTAAGCCGGGTAGCCAATTGTTCGCTTTTGTAATGTCCCCGCTTGTAACGCGGGTTGATGTTCTATTCTCCCCCCTTTCAACGACGTCAAGAATCACTTTTTTTAAACAATATTTTGGAAGAACAGAATTACTTAGTGCGCGTTTTCTTCTTCTTCTTCTTTTTGTTCAGCTGAAGAACTGGTTTTAGTCATTTTGAACAAAGCATTGAAAATGCCTTTGAGTGAATGAATTGATATTTTTTTTCAGTGTAGAAATTTAAAATAGTTAAGGCTTGTTTTTTACTGAGCTAATCTTTTTTTTCTCCAAATGAGTCATTTTGGATGCAAAGCGCTAATGAATCGGAAGATTTGTGACTTAATCTTATTTTCTTGATTGTTCTATTGAGCTATATGAAATTTAATATATGAATCTGTAAATTTAAAAAACAGCAACAACCTGAAAAACTCTTTTTTATCATATAGTTCAAGATTTTTAAATATTTTATGCTTAGAATTATTGTTCTAAAAGATTTCTTTTCTCTTCATTCAGATGAACAGAAAGTCGTCTCATATCATCTGTAATCATTATGGTCATGTTACGGGAATTCCATGAAATACCAAAATATTTACTCAAGGAAAATCAAAAATAACTACACTGAATTTACGAACATACACAAACTAATAATAATATGAAACCGTTTACAACGAACTTCTACTTCGAAATATTATGTAAAATATAGATTATGTACAGATGGGTAATTTGTATGGAAAAAAGATGAACACTGAGATCACTTATTTTAATAAAATAAGAATGAAGTTACAAAAATCTAATGAAAAATAATTTTGTTGATAATAACAAAGAAAATCTCTGTTTGATTGAATTTATGAATGCATATGTAT
>JAOUZG010044158.1:3674081-3693504 GCA_026289955.1 Argiope argentata
AGTTTAAATAAAGAATGATGTACCACGCTATCTTTGGAGATCAATCGTAGAAAAAAACAGTATGTGCGTTTTGAAACTTATAATTTAAATAAAGAGTTTAATTAAAAAAATTTAATAAAAATGAATACTGGAATAAATTGAAATAAAAATTGTCATATAACTGCAATTATATTGGTAAAATTGTATATCGAATTTCGTTTACTGCGTTTTTGGATTAATAGTGTTTATGCGCCAGAGAAAGTAAAGACTGACAGACAACAAACCCTCAAAAGAATTTTTTCAATCTCAGAGAAGTCGAATTCCTCAAAGCTTGGAGTTAAAATTTTTGAACTGCCTCACATTTTCTTTAAAAAAAAAAGAAAAAAGAAATAAATAGCGAAAAAAAAGAGAAAAACTCTAAGTCTCTTACTATAGTTTTAAAACTTATTAACTTTAAAATATTAATTCTTTTTCCTCTAACAAACAGGATTTTCACTATATATTCCTAGTGCATTTTATTTGAATACAAATGTTTTAGTTTCCCAAAACTAGCAATGATTTATTTAATTCAGTATGGTACCTTCAAAAAAATGTAAAATATTTCTCTATAATTTTTTAGAACTTAAACATTCAAAGTATTTTTCCAACGAATTTTTGAAATCCCGCTTGATTCCGGAACATTCCATAATTCAAGTTCATTCCGTAACGTAAGCAAATAAAAACCAATGAAATAATTCTTTTATGTTTAAATGTTTTATTCAAGCTTTTTGAGGATTAATGAAATTTCTATTCTATATATAAAATTTCATGAAATAAATTAAATATATTCAAATGTTTTCAAAACATTGACAAAAATTTCGACAAATATGTTTGAAAATATTTCTATCATGCAAATGTGAATGGAATAAACTTTAACCTTTGATATTTTCTAATGAAAAGATATTTTGAAGCGATCATAATTCGCTGAGATCAAACTTTTATACACAAACGATTCTGTTTTGCTTTAAAACATTCGATAAAATGGGTTTTTTACTTTGTATAAACGAAATTAATAGTTTACAAAGGAATAAATTTTATTTTGTTTCAAGAAAAGAATTATATTTCATTTGTTATCAAATTTGGGACAATGAAATAAAGTTGCAATCTTGAAAAGGAAATTATCGAGCCCCAAAATGTTTTCATTTCAATGTTATCAACAAACAGAGAGTTTTCAAAACAATTCTTTTGATTTAATGAGCAATTTTTTTCTCTAATATGTTTTGAGTAAATGCACTCACGTAAAATAATTTATCTCGTACTCTTAGAGAATGACTTTTGTACAACAGATCTCGGATTCAATTAGTAATCTTTTTTTTTATAATGCTAACAATTGAAATTAAGATAATTTAGGAAATTCTTCAGAGAATAAAAGAATATTTCTCTGAAAATTGTACTTGCAAAGAAAAGACAGTTGCAGTGACAAATACTGAAAAGAGGGAAGCAGATAAATTAAAATTGTTGATGCTGAAATATTAATTAAAGAATGAATAGAATGGAAAATAGTAATGAACGGATAAAGAAATCGCAACAATTCTCTGTTTAGCAAATTTCACGAACTTTATTTTTTCATTTTATCTCACTTGAAGGAAAAGGACACGAAACATTTGAGTATGCAAATGTTTATCATAATCCTTAATTGAAAGAACAATTTTTTTGATATAATTTCGAAGACAATTTAAAACTTGTAAAAATATATGCATATTAAAGGCGAATTCATATTACAAATTTTAAAATCCAATTACAAATGGAATTGATGCATCCATATTATTAATGTTTTAAATTTTTGAAATAAATTTTAAAAGACTTCAAAATTATAAACTCATTTCATTATTATAAAAATATTATTTTAATTAATTCGTTGATAAATTACTCAGAATTTCAATTGAATTGATTTCTTACTTTTATTTGCAGAAGAGAACTGTAGAGTGGGTTTTCATCTATACAATTCATGATAATTGAAATTTTTTTAAAAAAAACATGCTATTATAAGTGTTTTTCTAGAAATATATTTCTGGAGCTTTCAAATATTTTGTTTTTGCTATTTTAGAAGTATAAAAAAAAAGAAAAATTTAAAATATACTGAATTTGACATATTTTTATTTAATATTTTCAAATATTTTGTTTTATTTAATTTGACATATTTTTATTTAATAAAAATATACAGAATATTGTTTATTTATATAACTTTTTCTGGCTATCTATTTTCATATTCAAACATTTATATGCTTTTAAAAATTTAAATAAGCTGTAAATTTGAAACAACAAACAAACAATGCTGGCTTCCAAATATCAGCCTAGCCATGATGTTTGAATATTGGTCAAACAAATGGAGAATCAAATTTGGTCAAATAAATGGAGAAATGGAGAAACAAATTTCAAAATCATGATTACTGTGTTATCTACTCAATAGAGATTTCATATAATGATTGATCGTTTTCAAACTAATTCATTATATCCATTAAAACATTTCATGACCAGAAACCACATTATCAAAGAATTATTGTAGCTCAGTCATAATAATAATTCTCTGTATTTAATTTGACAAATAATCTGAATAAATATTCTTCATAAAGCATCTTTAAGGATCGATATATTTATTGCTTGTAATGTTTGTTGATTGTATTAATTTCATTTCATTTGATTATACTAATATCCCTTTAAAAACCAATACTAGAGCTATTTTGGGACAGACCTGATAATTTTGAACCACTGTCAGATGACGAGGATGACACATGAGGTGGCACCCTCGATCCTTTTTTGGAATAGGGTATCGAATCTCAAACCCTATGGTTCACGAGCCGAGACCTTACCGATAATTTATTGGTGAGGTCACCAGGGTGAAGGTAGAACCAACAAAGGGAACAAAAGGTAGAACCAGATAACGAAATAGACGAAATGAAATATGGAGTCATTGCTAATGTTTAGTGGTTGATTTTCAATAATTTGATTTGCAATTTCATTTTATTTCAAATGATCTACACTCACATCTATTCAAATTAATTCAACGTACTACTGTTTAAATTTCTGAAAAATCAATCATAAGTATTTTTCACTTATGCAGACGTATATGAAACTTTTTTTAAACTGTTGATTTACATATAAGTTAATGTTCCTGTTAAATTTAAGGCATAAACTCTCTGGAGTGGTTGCCTGAAAAGTTTCTCGCCCACTTACTCAAAAAGGTGAATTTTTGTTTTAGTAATGTTTTTCCTCGACGTATTAAAAGTAAAATTTGACAGATAATTTTAATTGTATTCACAAAATCGTATAAAAAATTTAATATATTTGTTTTTGTTTATGAGTAATCATGTTTTCTTCCATCTGAAATAATAATTTTCTTGTTGAACGTTTAGAAATCCTCGTGCACCATTAAGTATCACACGGGGTTTACAAAAGTAGACAGCACTTTTTATAAAGACATCACTTACAGAACAACTACCTCGATCATCACATTTGCTTGCACAACCCCTTTTTAAGAAGAGGAGGCATTCAAACATATCACAGATAGAACAGATAAAAAACAATCAAGCCCGAACCTGGACTCGATTCCAGGACGTCCAGGTCAAGGGAAAGATGCTCTACCCTTGTGTATTTACATCAGCAACTGAAATTATTGACTGACAATTTCCTCCCTCATCATTTTGCTGGGATTGATTTATAATGCGATAAGTGTTTACAATATTGATATTAAATCGATGTATCGAATTTTATACATCTAGTTCTCTTCGTTTTGTAATTATCATGTTTATTATGTTCGAACATCCTAACACACAGATTTCCAGTGCTCAAAATTTGATAGAAATCTACAAATTTAGTGCAAAGTTCATATTGCAAAACTCTATCGTCTGTCTGTATTTTTGAGTTACCTAACGCAGACGGAATGCCGGACACTTTTTTTTAAATATGTTTTTACAACTCAGTTTTTAGTTTGTTTAGTTTATTTATACTAACGGCCAGTTGGAAAGCAGCATTAAGACTACCCTGGGATGGAACTCGAAATTTTGAACCCCAGTCAGATAACGAGGACGACACTTGAGCTGACACTCCCCTCTCCACACTACACCACACCATACAATAGGGATGACGTTTTACATTGACAGATTTTAACATTCAACTGACCCCTTTACACGATGGTTTTTCGGTGGAATCAGGCCTCGAACTTGAATGTGAAATTTGATTGATGGATCTTTTCTTTCATTTTTTGGATTACATTAATTTTTCTATACTTCATGTATAAAAAAGCAAAAAATGAATTATGATACAACATTCTATATCGCCATATCTTCCATTTCATATTGCTCTCCTTCAAGTTATATGAACTACGTTAAATAATATTGCACTATTTACATTTCATTCCAAATTAGTTTTTATTAATTCTTTATACACGCCAAACTTAAAACTATTCTTATAATTTGAGGTACAATTACATTTTTCACTATTTTTATTGTAATAAAGAAGGCTTATTTAAAAAGTGGAAAAATTAAAATCAGTGAAATAATCTGACTTTAGATATTCGGGATACTTAATAATGAGCAGAAACTTCTAAGATCTAAAGGCCTTCTCAAGGCTTTGCCGAAATCAAATGGCTTACAGCAGCAACTTAAAGGCACCATGCCATTTCCTCCTTTCCCTTCCGAGTCCCAGTGTACCTCAATCGAAACGAGAGAGCGTCATTAATTCAAAGAAAACACCCGAATGTTCAATCAATAGGACACTTTTATGTGCAACTCTTAAAACTTCCCCGGTCGATTAGAAGAGTGCTTACCTTGAGAAATTATGTCACTTACCTCAGAATCCGTAGTGTCTCCCAGTAGTATTAAAGGAACCCCGCTCGTGTATAAACAACCTTTAATACCAGTTTCGGGAACAATTAGTATCTGTTAGGAAACAGAATTTAAGACTTTCTCTTTGATGAATTGGCGATCTCTTGGGAAAGTGATCTAAATCTCGCCAATTACACCACTCTTTCCCGATGTACGATAAGCTACGCCAAGCCAAATTTTATTAATAAATTATATAATAAGTAACGAATGTTGTTATTTATTTAACAGGTGTTAACTTGTCTTGGGGTCGCTGGGAAGGTAGTGGGAATTTGTATGAATATTTACTGAATTCAGTTGCCGAAGAAGCGATTGTAAATTCAATGTAAAAATTATTTTTTTAATTATTATGAATCTTGTTTTATTTTATATTTTAAAGATATATTCAATAAATTCTAATACCATATTACAAGGAAATTGAATGATATTTGCTCCTAAATACATGTTAATCTTAGCAAATTAAGTGTTATTGTATTTATGGAAGTAATAATCTTATTTTGTTGGGATTTTTTTTTAAATTCAAGCCAGTTTTATGCCTTTACAGCTTTTTTGGTGTAGAAAGGTGTTGATAATTGGTATTCCTTTCCATCCCATTATCTGATCAAGTAATCTTATTATTGAGTGTGCAAAATATCACAAGAATCAAATATAACTTAAAAACAATACAAATGAGGAGGTAAAAAAAAGACGCAAAGTCGTAAGGGAAATTGTTACTGGATATGGAAACGCTGCCAAATAAATTATGTAAACAGCATTATTGACGTATTTGACACAAAATATTAAGTGGGGATATGTATCCCGTCAAAAATGGAAATTACAGCACTCGCTTTGGCTTAAAGAATCTACAGTGTTTTGGTAAGAATATTACTTTTATGCTACCCTTACGACCATAGTTCGAATTTGAGGATTGTATGAGTAAATTCTAGCATTCATAGGCCAAAATAAGCAAAAATGGATTAAAAGAAACTAATGGATGTGGTTTAAGAAACAAAAATTATAACTGTAAACTAAAAAGATGGATAGATAGAATTTTATTATGCTTTACCGACGATAAAAACTAAAAGTATTGTTATACAAAAATATTTTCGCTACTAATAAAAGGGATTATGTGCATGCGTATTTATATGGCTCTCTAAAAAATATATTATTTGATCTGGAATTTTAAAACTTAACACTAATATATTTTGGAGACACGGAACTTAAATTTCCTAACAATTTTCAATATTAATTAAAATAAAAATCAAGCAAAGTTTTATTTTGATTTTTTGGGGACAACTTTCAGAGATATTGCGACACAGATACAATTTTATACAATCCTAAATTTCTTAATATTATGCTTGAAGTGATAATAAAGTAATTTTTTATACATATTAACTTTTTCAAATTAATATACATGAAGAATTTCTATTGGTGCAATGGTTCTTAATATAATTTCATAGCACTGCCAGATATCCATATCATTGACTTTCCATCAATTGGAAAAATGAATTCATCTCAAGTACTTTCTTATTCACTGATTTTGTACTTCAATGTAGAAAAACTTACTAACTTATTTTATATATTTTAATTTTAATATTGAATATTAGATTTTTCTCTTTATATATAAGTATAATTTTAAGAATAAGTTATTTTTACGTTAAAATTAATATGCTATATGATTTATATTATGTGCACATGGATTATTTAGTAGTTTTATATCCTAGAATAAAATTAACACTAATAACATAATGAATAAAAAATGTGATGACAAAAACTTGTTGCTTTATTATCATTTGTGCATATAACTTTAAATCATAAAAGCCTTTTCAAAATCATAAAACTCGCGTTTAAATAGACAAAATTTAAGTAAATCTAATGAGTATTGTCCTTGACATCTTGGTTTTATCTGCCATCAATATCGTAAGATCAAACAAATAATTTTTTGTCATGACATGAATTCATTTTACTTGACAATGCTTTTAAATTCGGTTTCAAAATTATTGATTTAAAATAAAATTATGTCAATATTTTTTGTCTTTCAAGTTTGAATTCTAACGTAATCAATACTGGCTTTTGCATATCATCGTCATATATAGACCCCCTCCCCCCAATTTTTTGTGCAAAACTCTCTTTCTCTATTCTTTTATGATTATACATTAAGCATGAAAACTCTTTTCATGGACTTCTATCATGTTTTGATATAACGTTATCAAAAGAACAAAAATAATTCGATGTCAATTTTATTCGGAATTTAAATTGAAGAGGCAAAAAGCCACTTCAAGGCTGTTATTTCAAATACAAAAAAATGATTTTAGTCAAAATTTATTTTTTAAATGGATTTATTGAATCCAATATAAAATACGACTTTTCATTGTAAGCTGTAATTAGTTATTAGAAATTATATCTTTTTTTATTACATTTTATTTTATGCAGTCTTATTTTCTAAACTTACTCTATATCTGAAATGTTGTTAAAATTTTATTTAAATATTAGTTGATTTATTTGCTTATTCGTTAACTTCCGTAATTACGGCTAAATTATAACTGAATAATTCTTCAGTAATTCTAAATGAGTTCCACCTTACTTTTAGGAGCTAAAAGTAGGGGAAATGGCAGTTTTGATAGAACCTCTTGGGATCATATTTAGAATTCACAGAATTCTTTCTTGTTAACATATTCTTTCAAAGTATATTTAAATATATATTAAACAATTTATTTTCATACAGTAATGTTTTGAGCTAATTTTAACTTCAGTAATACTCTAAATGAACAGTCTGTGTTATCGCTTATTCATTTTTTCAAAGCCTGTTCGAGACGAATTAGTGTAAACTTTAAATAATTTACTAAAAAAAACATTTGTCAATTTGATAGTATACAAACTTAGATTAATTGATATTTCTTCACCTTCAACCTTTGACTGGGAATTCCTACCTGACCGAAGGTCCATTGAAAACACAGGCGGGTATTGTGATTGAGTCTAAGGACCATTACCGCTCACGTTACAACCTCTCTCTTGAGAAGCAACTACCATATTGGAAGTTTCTCTTCCTTAACTATCAGGTGCCAATCAATGGGAATTAATAGTTCTTAAGTAAGAATATCACACTTTTATCAATCGATTTTAAATCAACAAGAATGAACTAGAATTCATCTTATTAACTTGATAACCAAAAGTTACAACTTCAAAGGTTTTAGGCAAAACTGCGCAATTCATAACTCGATCAATTTAAGCCGGGGACAACTAGAACGTATGTTTAAATAATACAGGATCCACTACATTTCATAAAACATATGTCATAGAAATGGATAACAAAATAAAAATTTATAATTTAGGTTTATTGAATACAGTTATATAAAATTGTAGTCTTATATTTTTAAAACTAACCTATAACTTAAATATTTTTTGTCTGAACTTGTCACACATTAATTTTTTTTCAAAGCCTCTTCATGATGAATTCTTCTCGTCAAATCTTTGCTACAAAAATTCTCAATTTGAATAGATTATGGATAAACTTACATTCACAACAATAATAACTTGCATATTTTTATAGATTCCGTTTCTGGGATCGCCAAATAAGCAGAATTTGCAACAAAGAGTTTCGAGAATAGAAAATGCTTCAGTGAAATATAACGCTAAACACATTCTGGATATAAAACAGACCGTTTGAGGAGACAAAGTGAAACGGAGAAATTCTCCCATAATAAATCTGTTCTTTTGACTAGAGTGTTTTATATTGTAAATCATCCCTCTCCAAACAAATCTTTCTGGCAGTTACAAGTGACAGCATAAACATCTGCTTTTTATTCTTTGAATTTTTGATGAGCCGCACCACGAATGCAAGTCAAAGAGAATCTTTGCGAATATGAGAAATGATGCGATATTGAGAATATCTTTGAAAGTAAGAAAGCAACCCAAAATGTAGAATATCAAATGATTATTATTATATTATATGAAATTTACACCGTTAAGAAAGTTTTATATTAAAAGATAATAATTCGAAAAAGGATTGGAAGATCATTATTTTATCTCTAACTAGCTTTTACCCGCGACTTCGTATACATAGAAAAGCACACAACTAACCAAAAACAATTTATTTACAATGCGTACCTAAAATAAAGCAAAACCGTAAATCGAGTCCTTATTTCTTCAAAATGAAGTAAATTCTATTTTATTTACGATCGAGATTGAAATAACTAATACAGTATTATACACATAATTTTTATACTTCTAATTAAAATAAAGATGCAGTTGTCAACAATTACAACACACTGCGCAAGAGTGAAGTTTCAACACCTATTGGGGCAACGCAATTGCGTGATTTTTTAACTCCAGTTGGTGTAACGTCACGGCCCGACTTAGCAAAGTTGCATCTAGGGACAAAAACTTCTTTTGGGCCCCCTCAGCTTCACAACTTTAGTAATTGAGAACATTCATTAAAGAAGGAAACGTAAAATAAAATTTCTATTCGATTTGGGGGCCCCCACTTATGTGGGAGCCCGGGACAACTGCCCCGTATGCGCCTGTAACCCTGGGTAACGTTATACAAATAAGAAATTTTTAATTTCCTTCAATTTGTTTTATTTAAATTCAAAAAGTACTTCAAAAGAAATCCGAAAATCGATTATTAATGATGTTTAATTTTAAATGTATCAAACACTAAGAAAGTAAACAGAATCTTTTGAAATAATCAGTTTGAAACAGGTTAAGACTGTCCAAATTTGAGTGGGGGAAAAAACAAATTGAATTCATTTTTCTTACTCATTTTGAGGTTTGGAAATGACTTTTGGATGGAAAGTAAGAAAAAATATCTTTTTTGCTCTTTTCCTCTCAATTTTTTTTATAGAACTTCGCACTCTGATCTGATAAAATAATTGGCATTTTCACATCTTGATTAAACTTAATGTTTCTTAATTACCAAAATCATATGAACTAAATTATTAGTGTTATAGATATGGTAAAAGACCCTTAGGACATTTTATGCTTTTTCGCCACTAGCATCATCAATGATTTAGAAAAAGTAAATAGCACCTAGAGCATGTCCTTCTCATTTGGCCGCTCTTGATATTTCACATTTATTGTTCAATTGTTATCATACTATTTAATATCATATAAGCGGTACAAATAAATTAATATTTCTTTCTGTACAGCACATTCTTCTTTTCTTTTCCTGTTCATCATCGATTATATAGTTTATACATCGATCATACAGTTTTTAGGTGTGAATATATACCTGAAATACCTGAAAACAGTATCTGAAAATACTACTGTTTAAATAAAACATTCTAGATATATAAATTTTTTGAAATTAACAATCGCATGTGTATAGAAAGGCTTTGAAGTAATTCGAGAATTCGATCTGTACAAAACCAATTTTATACACTTGGGCACAGTAAGGATTATAGAATACGAAATCCATGACATGGTAATTGGTTCCCGATTGTGTAATTGCACTCAATTATTGGATAGAACTGAAAGTTTTCTTTTTTTTTTCTAATAGCTTGTACTACTTGCTGATGGCGAACTAAATAGCTTCCAACAACTTTTGAATTCCACTATCTTCTGAAAATAATTTTTTAACTAACAGTTTTAACCATTCACATTTTTTTAAAATTATGCTTGTTTTATCCAATGTTAAGGCGACAAATGTTTGCAATTTTCACCCTAGAAATTTGAAATTTTACAGGCATTAAGAGTAAACGCTCCAATTCTTATTATTTTCTCTAACCTATTTGGAACAAAAGTGGGGATTAATCTTGAAATTTGAGTACGAAATATCAAAATTAACCAACATAATAACTTAAAACTACTAATTTTTTTAAAAGTAGTTTTGAGTTATTACGTTGGTTAATTTTAA
Source organism: Argiope argentata (assembly GCA_026289955.1). Lineage (NCBI taxonomy): Eukaryota > Metazoa > Arthropoda > Arachnida > Araneae > Araneidae > Argiope > Argiope argentata. The sequence goes on from JAOUZG010044158.1 coordinate 3,684,753, forward strand.
TATTTCGTACTCAAATTTCAAGATTAGTCATCCCAACTTCTGTTTCAAATGGGTTAGAGAAAATAATAAGAAGAATTGGAGCGTTTTTGAACAAATTTGGAGCGCCTGGAGCATTTTTCATTGATGTTATTTATCACTATTAAATATTAAATTACCCACCCACCCAACTCTTAAACAAATTAATATAATGCTTTAAAATTTTGTGTATTACCTCCTATAGTGTTACTCTTAATGCCTGTAAAATTTCAAATTGCCAAGGTGAAAATTGCAAAAAGTCATTTTAAAAGTTCCTGATCACCTTAATACGAAGAACAAAAATTGTATTTGATGCCTTTTTGGATGAACAATGTGAGACAGGAACATCCAGCAGAATTTATAAAGGGTGTCCCAAAATTAACCCAAGGTTTGAATTTGCCACCATTCAAGCTGTTAAGTGTTGCCAACACTATTAAAAACCATTTGACAGCTGATAGATTAGGGTAAGTAAAAATGCTTCAAATAACCCATAAAAAATTCAATGGTCTTAAATCACACGATCCAGGGGGCCAATTCTTATATTTTCGAAACCGCCACACCTTTATTATTTTTGAAATATTGTTCATGAAAATATATCGTTCTTTGATGTAACGCTCCATTTTCACTAACTTAACTTTATGGTATCAATGAGTTTTATTGGGGTTGCAAACACTTTACTTCATGAATAGTGGTAAATTCAAAAGTTGCAACACACTTTAGGATTTTGGCTGACAAGTCTTATTCCATCTTCCATATAACCTTTTTTTCTGTCTTTAAACAATACTCTACATCTCTCTAATATTTCTGTAAATCAAAAAATAACTAGCTCAGTAAAAAAAAAGAAGCCTCCAAGCAAAATCGGACATGGATTTATTGGAGTGAGCTGTTATTACCCAACTTAACTCTCTGAAAATTGTCAACCATCATCTATTATGGTCTGCAAAGGTTTTTCATATTAAGATCGTTGCTGTCAACTAAATGATTAATTCTATTAAATACGATAGTTAACTGAACAATTAGAAGATAACCATTCACCAGAAACTCTTGTCTTGGATCAATTCTAAAAGTCGACATTTTATTAAAATAAACTCTACACGGTATGTAAGCGATCCTGAAAAGTTAATAGTTCTGGCAATTATGTCTAAATCCATTTTCCATGGAATTTTGCTTTGGTATCTTTAAATGTTTTTCGGTTCTACTCTTCGTAAAATTTTGTAAAGGTGAAAATTTTCAAATCTCTGAAGATCTGCTAACAGTAATTCTTGAGGGAAATTTCGTGCACAATAAGTCCGTGACTCTCTATTAAATGAACTGATGAAACTTCACAAGAGATTCTAAAATATTACCAAATAAAATGATATAAATATTAGTGAATAAACATAGTTGTTTACGAAAAAAGGATTATTTTAATTTATTCTATAACTGTTCTGAGATTTTACTATCAATCCAATAATTTAATGAAAATCAGTGAATTTTTAAGGACATTATTTAATTTTTTAAATCTCTTTGGAAAAAAATAAAGATTTTTTTTATTCTGTATAAACAAAAAATGATTCGAATTCAACTTCGAAAAGCATAGTTTACTTCCATTTATGCACAAAAAAGAAAAAAAAAGAAAAAAATTTCAATCAAAATTTAATTATGAAACTGTAAAGGAATACAGTATAGTAAATTAATTAGTTTTGAATTCCGAGAATAAGGAATTATATTAAATTCCCTGATTTCATAAATATATTTTAAATAACATTCTTATTCAGAAAAGCATGTTCGAATACATTGAAATATCCATAAATAATTAATTTTAACTTTTTGATAAACAAATACTTTGAATATTTCCTTATAAGCCATTTGGATATGTTTGCACAAATTAATATAGGTTGTTTACGTCATCTGCCAAATAAATTATCAAATAAATACAACGTTATTAAAAGCAAAAATTAATTAAATAAGATTAAAATGATATCCGCCATGCATATTTCCATGTATCAGGTCTGAACATCATTTCTTGAACGGTCAAGTACATCGAGCTCGTGCAAGTTCAATTATATTTTTATTCATTTTAAATCATTTTATTGAATGAGTCACTTTAGTATTGCAAACGATCCAAAATACTTTGTCTCGCATTGATTTTTTAAAAAAAATATCGCATGTTCTGTTTATTTCATTTCATATTGTCAAGTGTTCAAAATGACATTTTCTAGGTTTTATTTACTGTAGTCATTAACTTATTTTTTTTAATCAGAGCTTTTGTAAATGAAGTGCCAATGCATTAAAAGTTGATTTTTCGAGACGTTCGTGCAGATGGTAATTTTTTTTTTTTTTTTGCATACTGATTAAAATTTTTATTTTTCACTTACGGATTTTTGCTGACGCCAAATATCTCATCCTAAAAACAACATCATCTTCTCACATAATAAAAAACAAAAATTGAAGAATTTCAAATTATTCCTCTAATTACAATGATAAATTTCTTTATCCATATAAATGTCTCACAAGCGCCATTTATGGTCATAATGCGCCACCTTTGAATCCTAGAGGAAACTAGCTTTGATTTTTAAATTTCTGTCTTGAAGAGACCGATTCAATAATACCGACTGAGTAATCAATTGAAGGAATATTTCTTATACAGTATAATGTGGTTATTATATATAGGTTAGGGTTAATTTGCTTATTGTTTATTGAATTTATTTATTTATATCTGTACTTATGATAAAGATGAAAATGTATAAGGTGGTGTTCTACACGTATACCATTTGATTTATTGCTACCGAATTTGATACATATATATTCTTGGAGGTAGAAAAATTCACCTCTGAGCAGCTTTTTGAAATTTTGATTAATAAAAATTAAATTAAATCAAGGCATTTTTCCGTGGAAACTTCCGAAAATACTGCAGTACAAAACTGATATTTATAACGTATAAAAGTTGAAATACCAATCTTTTCGATGAAACCAACTAAAAGTTTTCATCTATAAATTAAGTTTGTATTTTCAATGGATTTAAAAAATATTTTGGCCATTTTTTTCTTAACAATTTAAACAGCATATGCAAGATTTTTAAATGCCTTTTAGAGAGTGTCACAGTGAAACAGTATAGAACTTTTGGAGGATGTTGCCCTAGGACCGAACTCGTTATATTCTGATTTGTAACTGAGTAACATAACCATAATACTAAAGTAATTAGATGTGATCATTAGATGCTATTTGTCTTATGAAGCTTTCATCACATACTCTCACACCAGTGAGTCGGTGGTTATACGAATGATTTTATTTGGCAAATATATGTGTCAGTTGGTTTCGATGTTGGCTGTAATGCGCCTCGCAACTTTTGCTGCTGATAGGGGCGCCACAACAGCTGTACGAAGTTGCGTACAAAGATAGCTGATTCAAGGTTGCAAGTTACCGTTGAGGAAGAAGCAGTTTGCTATAGGCCGAACTCGTAGCGTTTGGGTTTGCAGACAAGTAACATAATTACAATACAAAAGCAAATAGTTGTGTACCATAGATGTTATCTTGCTTATTAGGCTTTCACCATATACTCTCCCACCAGTGAGTCGGTGGTTAGATGAATGATTTTATTTGGCGAGTATATGTGTGAGATGGTTTTGATGTTGGCTGTACTGTTCAATGCGGCTCACTACTTTTGCTGCCGATAGGGGGTGCCACAACATCTGTACGAAAATGTGTACAAAGATTGCTGATTCAAGGTTGCAAGTTACCGTTGAGGAAGACGCGGTTCGCTCTATAACTGAGCTCGTAGCGTTAGGATTTGTAGCCCAGTAACATAACCACAATACAAAAGTAAATAGTTATGTACCATAGATGTTATCTTGCTTATTAGGCTTTCATTATAAACTATTGGTCACCCAAAATAGGAGCGTTAATTTCTCTCAGCTTTTAAAATGCCATAAAAAGCCTCCATCCGCAGCGCCACTTATTATAATGTGCGATGGGATTTCATATTGGTATACTATTTTGATGAATATGAATCCTTTTTCTTTTTCCCAGGAAAATTAATAATGGCATCATTGTTATAAAAATCCTTGCAGTCTGGCTAAAAGAAAAACATTCAGTAATCTGTTTTCATGATGTATTGTCGTTTCTCCTCTCTATTTGATATTAAGCACTTCACGGGTATGAGTGAAGAAGAAACAAACTTTACCCAGCACAATTTCTGGTAAAGCCACCCGCATGCTATAGTAAATCATCGGCAACTCATTCCTTTTGCAGCATCGACAGCTTTATGAACTTGTTGCCGTACATCATGTGGTTACGGTATTTGACAAATAGCCGCCCCGCGTTGATCAGGGGTCCCGCGCAAAATGGCGGAGGTATCAGAAATCAATTACGCGCCATCATTAGCGTGTGCCAATTAGTCAGTCGATGCCCCCCAACCCTCAACAGAATTCTACTACCCTTTCGAAGAGGGTGGAGGGAGTCGCCGAAGAGAAGGCGGGGGTGGCTCCAATTTAATGAGGTGTGAGAACACACGCCAGTAACAAAATAAAATTGATCGCGTCAATTTTGAGAAAGGGACGTCCTCTATGGATTTGTCAGGAATATTTATTCGGATTTGGGCCATTAGCGTGATGGAATGGTCGGCTTTGCGGTATTTTCCTTTCAATGAAAATTAATTAGGCCCCGGTGTCCCCCAGGGGGCCCGCAGTGAAGTTTCACTTATTTTCTGAGGCAGACGATGATGAGTTGCTTGGAGATTTAAATGGGGAAGAAGGAAAAGGGAGGGTTGCGAACGCAGAAGGAGACAAGAACGAATTTTCCAGGGCTTTCCCAGCCTGATTGTTTTAAATTTTTGTTCTTCGGGATTTGTCTCCAGAATTGAGCTCGACATCCTTCTTTTCCTTTTGTGGAATGGTGTCCTGATTAAGAGGAAACTTAATGACTGCCAAGGCGTACATTAATTCATGATTGACGGTGACTGATTAATTTTATGGAAAATAAAAGAATAAAATTGCTATTGGGAATTGAGAGTAAATGAAACGCAGATCATTATTGTTTACAACTTCCATTAGATGACTTCAAGGTTTGTTTGTCTTTATTTTCTTAAAAATCAATATAATAGAGAAACTTTTAATCAAAAACTAATTGAATAGGTTTCAGATGAGGTAGAGTGTGTTTTGTTAAATATCTTTTTGTTTCCTGTTCAACTGTGTTTCTATTATTCTATTGTTATGTATAATACTTTATCTTTCTATTTTTATATGTAGAAAAGAATAAAACTTTAAAGACTTCTTTTAAAATTAGTTTTGTTAATTTTAAAACTAATACATTTTTTAATTATATCTTTTTACACTTGTAATCATTAGATTAATTCTTATCTATTTGAATGAATTTTGTACAAATGTCAACCTAACCAATCAAATCCATCAATCATGAAAGTTTCAAGGGTTTGATTCAGAAGATTTAAAACCATATGACAAATGTCATTACACATTTTGTAAAATATAGAACTACAAATTATTTCATAGATTTGGACGGTGTTATACTATTTTGTTTCACCTCGGAAAATTCAAAATTGGAGCTAAAGATATTTCGAAAAATATGATAAACATTGTATAAAAAGCATTCATTTCACTATCACCATGGCATAGTTCACTGTACGCTTATTTTAATATAAGAAATCAAAATGTAATAATATTTCAGATCTACATAATGTTCTCGCATTGCAGTGGCTTGTACACTGCATACAAGATTTTCTTGTTAAAAGTACCATAGTCTAATTCAGAAGGCAAGAGGTAATTGGAAGTATGATTTAATTGTCATTTTTTCATTAAATTTTACACAATTTCAACTTAGTTTATAAATTTTTATTCAATTAATTTAACCGTGTGAATAGATAAGATATATACTAAATTTATAGTCATTGGTCAAAATCTACATTAATGATGAATAAAAACTTTGGTAGTAGAAAACTGAATTAAAAAGAAATCAAACTGATGTAACTCATTTCCATATCTCTCTTTCCTTTTAAAAACAGATATAAATATTCAAATCCTTTATGTATTAAATATTTCTTTATAGCTTAAAATTGTATACTTTTAAACGTAGATCATTCAGATACAAGATATTCTAAGCATGAAAGGCAGCTCTAACGTAAATATTTTTCAAAACTATATATTTGAAATGCATAAAATTATCATTATCTGTTTATTAATCATATTCATAGCTGCATTTAAAAAACAGAACAACAAAACAGAAAAACAAAACAAACTAATTATTGTTGCTTATTTAACTGCAACCACAACTTAAAAATTAATCAATGTATTAAAATTATTGGATATTATCATGCTTTGCTCAAAACGTAGAAAATACTAAAATAAAAATTAAATAAAAACTGTATTGTTCAGAGTGCAAAATCCATTTATTGTTGCTAAAAAAATTGTCGAAAATTTTCTTGTAAAGTTTATAGGTAGACGATATTTGGTTTTTAACTTTTTTTTCAGGAATTACAACAATTTCTATAGTTTTTTTAAATATATTTTGTCGGCAATCGTTTAAATTATTTATATTTAATTGATTAAAATTAATAATGTTTTGAGCAAAATTGTAATAAATTTTTAAATAATACATTTATTAATCGACTTTAAATTAGAAATAAATTAAATTATTTTACCTTCTACTTTACTTTTGTTTCTTTTTAAATATTCACGTATTTAAAATAGATTATTTACCGCTTAAAAATCTTATATGAATGTTAGTTTTTTATATATATTTTTTAGATTTTCCTCTCATATTAAAACATAAATGCTTTTTGCTAATGCACAGTTTTTTTATTAGCCTAAAAAAATAAGAATACAAGAAGTTAAAAATGAAAAATAAATTTTGAATTCCACATTTTGCTTATATTTTTATCATATGCATAAACAGATTCAAATTAATAAGCATTTTTATATCATTTAAATTTTTTTGAAAGTTATTAAAATCATTAAAATGAGATAATTTGAAAATGTGTGAAATAGTTTTTTTTAAATTATTTTCAAGTTATTATTATATCTTCTTATGAAATGAATTAAATTAAAATAAATAACTACGCTATTTTATTCCTTATTGTTATTAAAAAATATACCAGTAGAATTCTGTTCGTCATCAAGTATAACAGCGTAATTATTTAATCAGTAACTCTTAATTTTCCCTTTTTTCCCCTTTAAATGTTTTCCATTATTTGTACTTAGTTTCTTTCCTTAACTTTTTCATTCAAAGACGCAGCATTTGTCAACAATTAATGCAGCTATTTTCCACTACAACCACTGATAAAATAAAATAAAATTAAACTCACTAAAGAAATAAAGAGACGTGATTATATACACATAAAAAGGAGAACGGCTCTGGATTTTTACGAGGCACTTTTAATACTTAATTAAAAAAAATGTTGATTTTAAGAATTGATTTTCTTTTTGCAGTTTCGTGTCTACCGAATTCCAAAGAAGAACATGATTTCTTAATTAAATTTTACTTTTGATTAAATTTCTTTCCCGCCTTTTTTTTCCTCTTTCGAATGAAGGCGGAACTTCTTGTAGTATCTTGCCATGATAGACTGTAAAACAATCGTTAAGCTACATCTTTTAAAGTTTCCGCACTAAACAGCAAGACATTTTCAAAGAGTTTCGTGAATCTTGTAGTTTAAAAGCGATTAGTACTTCCATTTTTTTCCTTACTTTATTCGAGTTTACTTTTTCAGATAAAAGCACGCAGGTTACAAAAGTGAAAGAATTCGACGGAAAGAAAAGGGGGAATTTAGTGAGGATATTGAAAAATTCCTTTAAATTAAATACGATAGAAGATGAGGTGACGTTCGGAAATTTTGAGCGGAAAGGAAGAATAAAAGAAATTTAATAGTTACGTTAACACGAAATTCGAAAGCTAATAAAAAAGACTTGAAAGAATTAAATAGGGCTGAGACACTATTTTATCGTAAGCTGTTAAAAGAAATTAGCTTCTAGAAGATTCGTGTTCTATAGACACGTGAGTTCTCTTATAAAAAAAATTATGGTCCTCTAATATTATGCTTTATTTAAACACATGTTTTTTTTGTCCCTATTGTTTCCAAGAATAGCTTAAAAACAAACTATTCAGAGCTTATGCAAATAGGAATTTAATTCTGCTGATATTAAATCAGTTGCTTTTTTGTGCTTCTCAGATCTTGGGAATATATATTTTCCAGCAATTTTATTATTAGTTTTTATGTTATTCATTTGTTTTTCTTTAACGAAATGATACAGAGAACTATATTCAGGAAATTTTGATTAGTATCAAAAGAGTAATTTTTACTTGATACATTTTAAAACTTTATTTTAGGCCTTCCGATTCGGTTTTAATTTAAATTTTATTTCGGTTGTAAAAGAAGTAATTTTATCGTCAGTAGGTAACTAAATTCCAAGAAATCACTATTAACAGTAAACTGGAAGACTGTTCAGCGTTTTATTGCTTTTGTGGAGCACTGTTTTTTATAAAAGTTTAGAAACTAGAAAAAAAATAATTAAAATTGCTAGTACTAGCTTGTATTGCTTTGATATAGATGCCAGTTATATAAAAGTAAAAATAAAATTCCTTAATTTCCTCTACAATCTCTAAAGCTTGCTTCTTAATAGTCTAATGCATAAAATTAATAAAATTATTCGATAATGTACAAAATTTAATGATGTCTATCATATCTTAATGAACAGGCATAATACTCTTATACACAAAACTCAATGATGTCAATCACATCTTAATGAACATG
>JAOUZG010044158.1:3693514-3709035 GCA_026289955.1 Argiope argentata
TCTTACCTTAATGAACATGCATAATATTCTTATACACAAAACTCAATGATGTTAATCATATCTTAATAAACATGCATAAACAAATAGGAGTGAACAGTATGCCATCACATGAAACTCCAACAAAATAGGAAATGCTATAGTTTTAGATAATGTTATATAAATTATTATCGTGATAGAAATATTTACATGAAATATTATCGTGTTCGAAATGTTATTATACACAATGTTTGATGCCAAAATGATATATATTTTTACACTAAAAATTGACCTAATTACAAAACAATATATAATATTCTCTTAGAAAATATTAATGATTACCCCTGGAAAAAATAACAAATCGACCTCGGACAAGATTCAATTTTCTAGATCCAACAACGGATTATTTTAAAATAAAGGAATTCAAAAATTCATAATTCTATCAGTTCTGATTTCAGAAGAAGAAACTAAATTTTAGGATATATATGCGTTTATAAGATTACTTGTATAATGACTTCCTCTGCTGAGGATTGGTTCCCATTTTATATAGAACAAATTTACAGAAATCAGATTAATTTTTGTAATATATTTATCTTGTATGAAATAATAACAATACGAAATGGTATTGTGTACTATGTGAAGTGTAGATTCTTGAGTATGCAATGTTTTTTTTTTGAATTAATAACTCAGTTGTGCAAAAAATAGCTAATTTTTGTGAAATCACTTAGGTCTATGATTATAAATAAATTACGGATTTATTAATAATATTTTAGCATACATGAATGTATTTTTATTAAGAGATAGAATTGGCTCAATACATAAAAATAAAGTATTAGTTACCATCGGTGCCTTTAAAGTCCACAGCGAAACTAAGAATATATACCTGAAAACCCCTAAAATGTCAAAGGTTCATGTTTTGACTGTCTCTTTCACAAGTTTTTGACTTTCCCTTTTTTGTTGAAAACCACAAATTCACAACAGAAAACTTTCTACAACTAAAACATTTTTTTTTATCTCAAAATGTCAATAGCTCCGGAGCGAATCAAACCAGACATCTGATTTGAAAGACTTGCATTCTTCGAAAACTATTTAAATTCTTTCCCTTGCTTTTTAAATCAAACCAATATTCTTCTTGGTAGAAAAAAAATACACCCTTTTCTAGTAGACAGCCAATTTGTAGCGCAGTGGGATTTTTACCTCAATTGTGAAATCTCCTTTTTAAGTCCCCCTTCTTGAAAAAAAATCTTGAATTAGCTTCCCACGTATAACATGGGGAAAGAAGAAGAAGAAGAAAGCAAAATTCTATCTACCCAACTTTCTGAAACTTCTTTGTCGGGACACAACAAGCTTTAACGCGACCAAGCCTCCGTTGAAGTAATTGAAGGACTGATCTGGTCGAGCTATTGATTGAAATCTTTACCCAAGTGTACGAATACGTACATTCTCAGTGGTAAAAGTAAGAGTAAGAAGAGGGAGGTATTACCCTTGAGACCTTATTCCCTGCCTTGCCAAGAGTAAGATTGCGACAACTCCTATACACGCAACTACTATTCCACTTGGGGCTATAAGGGAGCTTAATCAGAGGGCCCTGGGGCGAGGTCATTTCACGAAATTAGGCTGTCAACCACGAAAATGGAACGATTTTGGGATGGACGTTGGGTAAGTGCTCTTCTGGTTCGCTTCGAGGTGCGAATGAGACCATGGATTGATGTCAGTTGCCTTGGGGGGATGTTCTTAGGGTATTATAAGCCTTTTAACCGTAACCGAGAACGAGAATGTTAAATATTTGGATTTAATACAAAAATATTATGAAAATATAGAATGCAAATCCTTCAATTGTTTATTTAATATTAAACAATTAAATACTCTATGAAATTTGTCTCTATATGAAGAGGGTAACACCAATTCGCTTTAAGTCAAATGGATGAAATTTGCATATGGATTTATCGCCAAATTGGTAAATTTTTAGCAGCTTTTGAAAAATCCGTTTATGGGTTGCCAATATGGAATTTATAAAGTAAGAGAAGATAATTTCAAAACGAGAAAATATGAATCGATAAATTCTGATATACATGTTTAGAATATAAGATTTTGTAGTACCTCCACATATTAGAGTTGGCGCAGCATAGTCAAAGTCCTGGCTTTTGTGCCAAAAAACCCAAACCAAACCACATATTAGATTACATTGAGTTTGAAAAAAATTGGAACTATGATTAATGTCGGAGAGTCTATCTACAAACATGATAATAAAAAGAAAAAGGTTTGTGATAGATAGATGAGCTTTGATGTACAATCTTTGTACCAAATTTGTACATTTCTGTCTAATTTTCAATGAAATCCAATCACAGGAAGTCTGCCTATCTAGCTATTGGAATTCACTTTAATTCGATAATTGCAAAATACAAAAATAGGCTGTTAAAAATTTAGTATGTAGGCTTAGCGCCTAAGATATAGATATGTTTTCAAATCTGTCAAGGGTTGATTGTATGTCAATTTTACTTTCGCATGTCATTTTTTTTCGTAAATACAATAATTTACAAAATTAATAAAATGTGTTATGTCATCCTGTGGAAACAACTCTAATTTTTAGTCAAAGTTTGGATATCAGAATTTGGAAAAAAAGCTTCTAAGATATAGATACAAAAGATAATTTATCAAAAAGAAGATATTCACGCCAAAAATATAAAGTCTTTTAGTTGCTTTTCGCCAATGCCAAGAAATGAACTCACAGTTTTACTGGAGGTTTATAATATTACGCATCTGAAGAAAATACAGGGCCCGACTTAACCTAGTTGGGGCCTGGAGCAAAAACTCCTTTGGGGCCCCCTCTGCTTTACTACTTTAGTAATGAAGAACATTCATTAAAGAAGGAAACACAAAATAAAATTTCTATTTGATAATGGGAGGCCTCTTATGTGGGGGCCCGGGGCAACTGCCCCTATGTGGCCTGTCTTAGTCAGGCCCTGAGAGGATAAAGCAATTATTGTATGCAATAACTATTATATTGCATACAAAATTATTGTTGTTTCTGAAACGCCATTGGTGTTGCTTTATTTCCTGCCTTTCAGCGATTAATCGCCAAAAGTCGAAAGGTGAAAACTTTTCCTTATTGTTCGTGAAAGGCGTACGATTAATAATGCGCATGGATGTATATTAGTGAATATTGAAAAGGTTTCAGCACACCAGTCCACGATTTAAATATAAAATTACAAAATTTTTGTGCTACTTTTAAATTAGAATCATATAGTTTCCTGTTATTTCTAAAGTTTGTTAGTAAACAAACGTAAATTTGTATTCTACAGTCTTAGTACGAAGTAGTCAACGTTGCTTGTAGTTTAATTGTTACTTCGTAATTTAGTTACTCCTAAAATTTTATTTTACTTTCGGACAGTGTTTCTCGACCAGTAGAACTTTAATTGCCATATGGAGACACTTAATCGTCTTTATAATTAACAAAGACCGTCTTTATCATTGATTAATTATACTCATTATAGTTATCTTTGAAATAGTTAATTAAAATATTAATTATGTCTTAACAATACTCTCACGTAATGTAATATACATTAAACCTCGGAATGGATGATATTAGGATATCCAATAACAAGGAATGATATACAATCAAATTATTCCTCTAAGCGTTTTATTAAATCATTAATATCTTAAGAATATATTTTAGCAAGCTATTAAGGCAAGCTGAAATTAGGTTATGTGTAAAACATAATTAATTTTCTGCAAGAAAATACTTTCTATTTGCTACATGGAAGTAAACTAAATCTATAATATATCAGCGTTTAATTTTAATTAATTTAACTTCTCAGCGAAAATTTAAACTAAATACTTCTAATGAATTATTAAAATGTATCATTGTTACGTTATTAACTTTCAGTTAAGTCAAATTATATATATTTTTTGTTATGATAAAAGATTGCAAAGAATGATTTTATTCGTTTTATTTAAAGTTATAAATTTCTTTGGTTTACATATTTTGTAGAAATCTATCTGCTATTGAAACAATGTTTTTTTCAGGAAAGTCAAGTATTATATTTCGTATTTATTTAAAAAATCCTACTAATTTCAACAAGTTGTTGAAATATTATACGCAAAAGTTTTCAAATTCCGGATTATTGTTGGTGATAAATATAGCATATCAAGTAATATTATAGAAGTTACTTAAGAAATCTGAATGTGGCCTTTTGACCAGAATACAAGCACTTAGATTAATTTTTATCGTTAGTAGAGATAAAGATATATAATAATTATTTTATGTCATTTTTTGTACACATTCTTTCGATTTCGAGAATATTCTATAGAGAGCGTGCACGCACACAGAGAGAGAGAGGCACACACACTCTCTATTTCTCTCTCTCTCTCTCACACACACACACAACTTTACGACGCAACTTAATTAAAGTTTAAAATTAGAGTAATAAGTTTATGATATACGCGTCTAAATTAATTTAATTCTATTTATCTTAATCATTGTGATTTTTAAAATTTTTACACGCACGCACACGCATGCATTCACACATACAAAACAACATGCATGCTCACAAGTAGATTCCTTTTTATTAGTAGTAGAGATAATGATATATAATTAATTTTTCTCATTCTGTTCAACATATTATTTTGATCTCAACAATATCCTGTGTATTTCCCCTTAACCAGCATCCAGGAATGAGTAGCAGAAAATCCTATTATGCCAAGAAAATGCATTCATGTAAAAAATATAATTTTGTTTCATCATTCACATAAGCCTTTCTTTTTGACAAAAAATGTAAAACCTATCAAATCCGTTAATATCTCTAACAACATGCTTAGTTTCAGACGGATAGTAAATGTGAAAGGCCTTTTAAACTGCTTAGAGTCAAATCTCCTTATTCGAGGCGCTTCGTAACTTTCCTCTCAGCTTACGAGGTGAATAGAGTCAATGCTTAGTGAATTCTCGGGAGCCCCATTCAAATATGATTTAGCGAAAGGAGGTGGAAAAAAAACGAACGCTCTCAGACAACGAGTAAGTCGATATTTTTATGAGATACTTAAAACGCCTTTTGCATGACATCTTTATTCCACCTTACTTATATTTTTGAACAAGAATCTCTCCAGTTTACCGTCTCCCCGAGGATGAATAAAAGGAAAAGCAGTTTAAACGAAAGTCGCTTTTTTATTTTAGTCGTTTTCGTCTATCATATTTCATTGCTGGTGATCGTTGAAATATTTATCTCCTCTAAGTAGAAAATAACATGGCGAGCATTTTTTTTAATACCTCTATATCGGGAACTGAAGGAGAAGATAAGAGCTGTTTCGATTTTTAGGGTTAAGCTCGTTCGAATCGATATGAATTTTTTCTATCAGGGTTTATTATATTGTAAATTCAATTTTTCTTGAACTCTTGAACTTGGCAAACAATGTTCTATGCATGAGATTATAAACATCTATACATTTAAATTGAAAACGTTGAGATTATTTCATTGAAAATTAGTGATCGTTTGAAGTTGATTGTTTAGATTAATTTATCATTTTCAGATTTCATGAATGGCTAGTGAAAATTAGTCTCATCTTTGCTAATCGTCGTCGTTTGCTGATAAAGGCATTTATTTTAGTCGTCTAACCTTTCAAGTGTGCGTGAACTTTTTCGTTGTAAGAAATCACACATTTCCCTATTTCACACACTCAAAAAGAAAAAAAAGCAAATTTGCAGGGGTACAATGTTTTGCTGAAGTTCTAAACTCAAAATATCATTTTCAAATTTCAGACTATTTCTGGTGAAAAAATGTGGTATTGCAATTACCCTTACCTCATAAATATGGATGTGACATTTTAGTTAAAGTATAATACAGTAAAAAAGTATTCATTTACGCAATAATAACAGGAAGAGAAAATATGTGAAGTGAGAATTGCCTTTAAATGATACAATCTATGTTATAAAACAGAGACGTCAAATAACAGTTAAATCTGAACTTTAAATTCACTTTTTAAACATTATTTTCTTTTCATACAGAATTTTTGAAAATAATGGAAACAGAAATTCATTATTTTCTCGGTAGATGGTTGTAAAATAATAATGGATTTCTCTTTTCCTCAATTTAATATATTAATTGAATAAAGATGGTATAATTTAATTAATGGAGAATATATTAACCTCTTGAAGGAACAATACTCACTACAATTTTTATCTTTCTTTCCTCCTACTTAAATGTCAGAAGCAAATTTGTATGAATTTTTATTAGCCTATAATTTTTATTAATTTTTTACCAACATATATCAGCATTTTTAAGCAGCAAATATTACGTCAAACTAAAATAAAACAAATGATCTCTAGTCTTTAAAGTAATGGTTTTAAGTTTATAAAATATAAATTAATATATCAATAACTTGCTTTTTTTAAAGAAACAGTCTAAATAATTTAATACACCATTTTCCGGAGCTGTTGCTTTCGAATCATTTTTCCACCTAATTCAATACTAGAATTTAATGTGAACATGCGCTTCCTTTTAAATTTCTTTTGAATTATAGGAAAGAATAATGCTAAATTTGCGTTATTTCCCACGAAAATGCAATAAAGAAGTCTCATGTTCATGGAGACCGTTAAGCATGGCGTAATAAATTTACTTCCATCCTTAAGATAACCAGATCCGATGAAAAAAAAGATTGCATCGCTCATAAAGAAGGGATTAAAAGTTTCAAACATTAATATGCAGCAATTTTTATTGCACATATCCAAGTTAATTCTTAAATTTACTTCCACATAAAATGCTGATGCTGTTCTTCTAGAGATAACCAAACTGGTTGAATGCCAGCTTAAAGCCTGTCTAGACTTCCAAAATAAAACTCAAGAAAGATTATGGAAAGATCGAACTCTGGTTCCTTAAAGAAGGACCATTTTATAGAGAGGCAGAGGAACAGTGGACCAGGATGTAAACCTCGGAAGAACTCATTAATTAACACGTCAATTTAATTTAAGAGAACCAGTGAAATATGTTGCAAGAAAAAGGTTAGTCAGTAGGAGTGGTTCTCCTTAAAACTTTCTAGCATACTATCGGATAAATGTCTTATCTTCTACCTTTTAAGTAAAATTATAGATCTGAGATAAGACCAAGAATGACTTGCACAATATTGATAAACTATAATTACTAAATATAGAGTTTTGTCCTAATTCTAACATTTTTAATGAATCTATCCGGATAATATGTACTTTTGGATGTTTTTTCCCTTCCGTGAATGTAGTATTTTTACTGAATCTATCCCAAGAATATGTATTTTCGACGCTTTTTTTCCTACCTTGATTCCAGCATTTTTGTTGAATATATACCGATAATAGGTATTTTTGGCGCTATTTTTTTGTTAGAAGGGGACATGGAACTGTATTTGGTAGAGACAAGACAACATACAAAATATAATTGCGTTTATGAATTATTATTTTTACATGTGAACACACAAAATAGTGAATATACTCTCCAATAAATGTCCCCCTTTTATGTAAATTATGGAACTTTGTTATGGCAAAGAATGATTTGTATAATATTGGTAAACTTCAATTACTAAATATAGACTTTCGTACTAATTCTAGCATTTTTACTGAATCTATCCGGATAATATGTATTTTGGTTGCTTTTATCCCTTCCATGATTGTAGTATTTTTACTGAATCAGTCCCAAGAATATGTAATTTCGACGCTTTTTTCCCTATCCTGATTCTAACATTTTTGTAGAATCTATACCAAAAAGAGGCATTTTTCGCCCTCTTTTTTTGGTAGAATGAGATATGGAACTGTTGTTAGTAAAGATGAGACAACATACCAAATATAATTGCGTTTATGAATTATTGTGTTTACATGTGAACATATAGAGTAGTGAATATACTCTCTTTTAAATGTCTTATCTACTACCTTTTAATTTAATTATGGATCTTAGATGAGGCAGAGAATGACTTGTATAATATTGGTAAACTATAATTACTAAATATAGACTTTTGTCCTAATTCTAGTATTTTTAATGAATCTATCCGGAGAATACGTACTTTTGACACTTTTTTTCTGGTCGCGATTTTAGCATTTTTACTGAATCTATCCCAAGAATATGTACTTTCGACGCTTGTTTTCTGTCCTTGATTTTAGCCCTTTTACCTAATCTATTCTGAAAATATGTACTTTCGACGCTTTAATTTTTTTTTGGCCACGATTCTAGCATTTGTACTACATCTTTCCCAAGAATGTGTGCTTTCGAAGCTTTTTTTCCCGGCCCAGATTCTATCATTTTTTTGAATCTATTCCGATAATTGGCATTTTTGGCTCTCTTTTTTTCTGTTGAATGAGATTTGGAACTGTAGTTAGTAGAGACAACACAACATACAAAATATAATTGCATTTAAGAATTATAGTATTTACATGTGAATATATAAATCAACACATTTCCTTCCTTATAATCAATCCCATGACCAATTTGATAAGAATCAACAATTTAAATGCTTAATAAGACTAAGAAATGTTTATCTGTTGAACATTGCTATATTTGTAATTATCTAATTTACTTCACCAACAGCCAGGCAGCTAAATCCTTTTCTTTGGTTCAAAATACATATACAAAATTTTATTCATATAGCTGCAATTTTTTTATTCATCTCTTTCATAAATAGATGGACTAACATATATAATATCACAAGTTAGTTTTTCGACCCAGAATGATTCGAAATGTAGGCATTCCACCAAATCTCGATTCCAAATTTTAGGCCGATTTTAATAATTTTTCTATATTTCGTACGCGAGGAATTATAAAAGGGTAATACAAATAAAGAGCATTACATATTAGCAACTTCTGTTGCGTTAAACGAAATGGTAAATACGATCCAGTATTAATAAATCATTCAACACAAATTAAACTCCTCAAAATTTTTTAATAGTTATTAGGGCTATAAAATAGTTATAGCATTTACTGAAATAACTTTTGATCGTAATAAAATTTTTGGGATATTGAATCAAATATTACTAAATCATTCAAATATAAAAACGAATTGTCAAATAATAAAAATTACGATTAATATATTGATAAACGGATTAAAACGATATTTGAGTAAAATATTGTGGATAAAAAATCTCATACAAGCCAAGATTTTTTCAAAATAATTCATGTTTAATTATACATTCCATGCTTCGAATTTCATCTTTATGATTTTGAAATCATATTCCTTTAATAATACTGCCAAAAAAGGGGGAAAAAGTGAATATCATAAATAATATTTTGCGATGATTAATTCTAAAATTCAACAACAAAAATCGTCTAAAAAAGGCTTACCTTCAACTTTAATTTTTATTCTAAATTTCTATTCAAAGATTAAAGATACGTTTGATTAAATAAAAATTATTATCATAATATTAATAATAAATTATAATAAGAAATAAAAATTCAAACTTTACCTGTCTAAATTTTTAATCTCCTGATACCATTTCGAAAATTCCCATCAGCCAGAAAAATATACATTTTACTTTGACTGCAATAGTTTTTATATCATTATTATTTTTTGTGAAGGGGGAGGGAACGTATTCATTAATATTTTAATTCTAGATTCTTTGTCTTTTTGCAGTTTTTACTATCGTTTAAATATGAAACGGAATCTTTTTCGAATAATAAATTTCATTACAAATGAATATCCCCCCAGATCTGTTTTGAAATCATGATAAGTTTTTTAAAAATAATATACTTTGCAAGTATTTATTTTACATTTCTGAAATATTCAGCTTAAAGGAATTGAAAGGATTCCCAAAAAAGATTATATTTAAAGATAGTATTTTTCCAGACTTTTTGTTTTCCTAATATTGTGTTATATTTTAATATAGGGACCTTAGCAATAGGAGATTAAAATATAGAAACCGTAACAAACAAATAAATTGTCATTTTGAAATTCGATAGATTCTCCTTTTATAATGATGAAAGGGTTGCTTAAATCTATCAAATATTTTTCAATTCTGTATTGTGAAATTTGAACATGTGCCGATTGAAGGGCGTGATTCGAACCAGTAGCCGAGTAACATAGCCACTACACCAAAAGTCGACTTCGGTACCGCAGATGCTATCAGGCTTATGAACCTAGAGCAAAAGTACTACTCCACCAGTGAGTCGGTGGAGGGACGAACGATTTTTTATAGCGCCAAGCGTTATGGCGTGTTGATGCTTGCTTGCGTCAAGTGAATCTGACGAATTGGCTTTGATTGCGTCAAGTGTGTTTGAAAACTTTTGATTTGCTTGCGTCAAGTGTATCTGACAAATTTGCTTTGATTCCTTGCGTCAAGTGGGTTTGGCGGCTTTGTTTGCGTCAAGTGAGATTTTTCGACTTTGTTTGATTTTGCTGCAGGTAGATGGCGCCACGACTATTGCGGAAGGTTGCGTTGTCAGAGTTACCAATGTACCGATTTAAGGTCGCGATACGAACTGTAGCCGAATAATATGACCATAATACAGAAGTCGACTTCAGTATCGTAGATGTTATCTGGCTTATAAGGCTAGCGCCACAAACATGGAATATCTGCTCAAATGTCGTCCCTATCTCAAATTTATCTGATCCACCCATAATCAACCTGATAATAGTTTTAAAACGAGTAATTTCTTAAAATTGGTCATTTTTTCGACTATAGATATTTGAATTTGTGCTTTTAAGTATTTACTGTTTTATTCATTGCATTAGACTGTTGGACTATTGTTCCGTTTAAAATTATGCTAGGACTTTTTGGGGGTGGTGTTTAAAGCCATGATAATATTATAAAAGTAAGCCAGAATTTTCATTTCAAATCAGCAAGAAGACCCTTGATTTTAGAAGATTAAATGAGTCTAACCCAGATGTCGACATTTGGTTCTGAACGTTTTTCTGTTCGGATCTGGAACCTACAAGTTTCTAGTCCTTTAATTAAGATCCCGCTACTAATTCACAGGGACTCATTCGCTGTATTATGTTGATGTCCGAGTTTAAAACTACTATCCAGGAAATCATTAATTAGAGTCATGGTAAGGTAATTATAGTCATACCACAAAACTGCAGAAGAAATAATCATGCTAAACTATGGGAATATTGATAAATGGATTAAAAGAGCATCTGATTTATATTTTAGACCTTTGCTATAGATTGCATACAAGTCCAATTCGTAATCCACAACCTCAGAATAATAATTAAATGTTTGTAAGTGAAACTCTTCATATTAGCCATTTGCTTTATTCGTTTATTTTTTTAATTCACACTGTTTATTTTCCATTGCAATGTTTCAGCAATTGACTTTGCTGCAAAGTCTTGGAATAGGGAACCAAAATAAAAATAGTCATTCGGCACTTAGGTTACAAAAATTTCCAGAAAGACACGATTTTTCATTAATAATAAAAACAGTTAGATTGGTATCCACAATTTTTTTTGTAATAGAATTTAGATTTTTGATATATCTAAATTTAATTTGATAATTTTTCAAATATTGATAGTTTATTTTTAGACATCTAATCTTTTGAATAAAGTGATGTTTCTTTTTATATTTTTACCAAACAGAACTGTTTCAACATCTGACGAATTTCTAAAGTGGTGTTTCGTATCAAAATTTTCGAACATTCATTTCAGTACTTCACATTTTTTTTCGGTAACATTGATAGTTCAATCAATTAAAGAAATCTCTATCTTGAAACTTTTCCAGGAAGCCTTATAAGAATCACTCAACTTCCAAAGTCATTAAATGATATTATATTTTAAAAATAATTATAATTTGCATTTGTATATGCAGTTCCCGCGAGAAAATCAAAGACATTAAAGTAATCAACAATCAACTAATAAAATAAAAAACACAAACGAATCTATGGGATTTTGCATTTGATCAATTTACCGAAATCACTCAAACTATTCAAATTTTCAATTGTAAAATCAAAATAGCTATTTTTGGTGGAAGACTTGGATAATTTGTTGCATTTAGTATAACTTTAGTACCTTCTCCTCTTTAAAGCCCAATTGATATTTCTATCTTGCTAAATTATAAAGGGAAGTTTTTGCTATAAATGGCATGAAATTTTGTCTTTTTACAATGTTATTTATTTAGATTATATGCAGTTAAATTTATCATAAAACGTTTGCTATCTCCTTCGTCAGATCATCTGAGATAAGATGTCCCAAAATATTAGAAGAGAAAAAATGATTTCTCTTTTAAACATATGAAAAATTCTCTCTCTGTTCATAAACTGTAATGACAGCCAGAGATTGGATCTTAAGGTACTGATATAGAAAAAAATGAACTAATTTAATTGATTTTTAATAAGGAAATGTAAGCTTGGACATACTTTGAAAGTTTCATTTCACCTCTCAGACCCATTTGGACGAACTTCTCTAGAGAACAAATCGCGTGCAATGGGCATTCAATTCATTATAATTGTAAGTAAAGGAGAAGGAAATTTTGCAATGTTATCCAAGTTTTTGTGTAGTCACTGTAATTTCGTTTAACGCTTTTTTGAAGCCTTTTAATTTTGATAGAAATTACAATCGATCTCACTACATTGACTTTGTCACTGAAATAAGTTTATTATTACTTGTTATATCACTAATATGGTGATAAATCAACCCCTTAGTGTCATTGCATCTAACAATGCTAATAGCAAGTGTAATAGATCAAAGTGGCGTGATAATCAGTAAAATGACCTTGAAATGCTTCTGCAAGGTCACGTTACTGATTACCCCAAGAGATATTACCTCAATAACTTTACCATTAGAATGCCGTAGTCATTATGAGATGCACTAAATGTATTTAAAAATTAAGATATTTTTGCTTTGAATACAAATAACAAAAACCCATCGAAAAAAATCCATTAACTACAAAAAACAACAACCACTTATTTATTAAACTGGTAAGATAATATTGAGAAAAAAAGAACACTTTAATGGTAATACATCTATCAAACACCACTAGAAATGGGCATTGAATCATTTCTAAAACTCCTCTTCAAAGCTATTTGCAAGATCATTGCAAATTTTATACTACATGGATTCATCATTAGAGTATCGTGATCGCCATAAGGTACACAAAAAGGATTTTGAAATTAAGATGAGTTTACTTTAAAGACGAATAACAAATACCTATCTTTCAAAAAAATCCATCGACCACAAGAAAAGAAGAAAAAAAAACTCCTACTACTATGAATCTTTCGCTAAGACCAAAAGAAGTCCATTAAATTGTTGGGCGAAAAATGCCTCTTTTTATCCGCCGAATAAAAGCAGACAAATACAAAAGCAAAAATGTCAACCACTACCGCCAGAAAAGAACCTAAGTGCTTTAGAATGGGCCAAGTTGATAGGCGGATTAGATGCAGAAAAAAAAAAGAACTCACTATTATCGCATGTCCATTAAATAATTTACTCTCAGCGTGTTTGGCGACATAATCCTATTTGTCAATACTCTTTGGCGAAAGAAATCTGCTTCGGCTTTACCACTATTGCTTTTACAAGATAATATTAATAAATTGATTGTTTTGGCCTTGGAGGGTGCCTTTCCCTTTTCTTTGTGGGGTTAATTTATTCCGATATCACATCGTGTTTATAGTGAGACAATTTATAAACTTTCCTGGATTAAATGGTTATGGTCAGTTTTAGAGTTATTAAATTAGAAAAGTATTTAATAGAGATTTATATTTATGTTTCCATCGTCTAGACAAAATCAGTTTTCCTTATATATTCAGTTTATTTAGTTAAAGAAACAAATCATCGAAAGAATGGGGTTGTTGAAAGAATTTAAAGTTAGCAGGCTTGGAATTATCGATTCTTTTATTGTGCAGGTGGATATATTTCGCTATTTTAAGAATGATATATTATTTAAAATTTTGATTAACTTTTGGTAAGTTAAACCGCTGAAATTATTGAATAATAATAGCTTTTCTTTTAATAGCTTAATGAGCATACAATTTTTTTTGGTTTTCATAACAATTTAAGTTTTCAGATAGCTTTTATTTATTTTGGCTGCCTTTTCACGAGAAATTTTTTCCTCAGCATAAAAGAATTTTCTTCTCAATATTATTTTGGTTTAATCAGTAAAACACTTTAAGATGAATTTCAAAAAAATTAGGCAACAATTAAAGATAATTCAATTTTATATATACTTTCATTTTTACTATTATCTTTTGCTAATGGAGAATTAAAATTGACAAATATATTTGAAGTATCAATACTTCTGAAAATAGTAAGTAAAAATAACTCTTTTTCTTTTTTGAAATTTTATTCAGTAGTTTTGGTTTAATTTGCAGTTAATATAATGTTACAGAAATTACATTAATAAAAACGGGACCAATGGATTTTACAATTTCTAATATCATTTTTCATCTATATCATTTTTTCCAAGCTTTTATATAATCTCATGAGAACATACTTGCCTTCATAAACTATAGTGAAACACGCATATTTGAATTTACATGTAATGAAAAAAGTACATTTCATTAAAACATATACATTTTATAAAGTAATACATTTTATAAAATAGTACATTTAATCTCTACACACCAAACTTTGTATTTTCAAGAGATAGAACAAAGTTTTTCGTGTGACAAATTACTCTTTGTTATGTAATCAACAACCGCGCCTTTATTTCTTTTATTCAAAACCATATAAATGCAAAAAGCAAACAAAAACTATTGAGGTTTTTTTTGCAATAGAAATTTTTAGGAAACTGAAATGCATGTAACAAAAAGCTATAAACTTGTTGGTCAGTTATATGTTATTCTTGGCTTTGATCTTCAAAAATACTTCCAAAAAACGAAAGCAAATTTTAACTTAAATTTAGTTCTTTTTTTTTTATGCTTATTTTAAATATAGGAATTGAATGCATCTCCTGAAGGTGGGAAAAGAAGTTTAGTTCAAAAGAAGATGTAGAAAGTAGGGGAAAGGGTAAAAATATAAAAATAGAAATGAATAACGAAGTTTTGAAGATAATGAAATAAAAATTTCTGAAAAATTCTTATTCTGTCTACATTTTAAAAGTTATATTCGTTTTATTTTTTATTTTAAATAGTTTAATCTTAAAATTTGGATTATACGCATTTCATAATAAAATATTATAATTTTTGCAATATCCGTATTCTAAATTTTTATACATTGAATATTTTTAAGAAATCTTCTAATTCGAGTTATTTAAATCACAAAACTTGTAATTAAATCTCAGATATAAAAAAAGTCCTTAAATATTCCCTTATGAAGAGAAATTTAAAGTTTACAAGCATTCCACAAAGTAAATTTTTTTCTTAGTTTATAAAAATCTTCATTTAATAATTTGTTTATAAACTTTTTAGAAAAAGCTAAGTTTTCAAACGTATAGGGACAATTAAAGAAAATGAACTGGATATTTGATAATACCTTCAATGCTTGTGTTAGTAATTGTAAGTTTAAAAAGCGATTCGATTATAGGAGCTCTCGTAGAAAGTATTTAACATAAAGGAAGGTAAAGTATATATGAAGAATCCACGAAGAGTAATCTAAGAACAGTCACTTTATAAAACCTAACAGCAAAAATTTCGTTGGTGAATTTTATCTTAAAATTAACTCTCTCTCTCTTT
>JAOUZG010044158.1:3721046-3750189 GCA_026289955.1 Argiope argentata
TGTGTGTGTGTGTGTGTGTGTGTGTGTGTGTGTGTGTGTGTGTGTGCCTAGTTTATAAAGAAAATTATGAATACCGGATCAGAGTTTTGTATGGAGTTTCAGGCATTTGATATTTCATTAAAATTTACTTAAAATTAAGGAATAAAAAAATAAAAAAAATAGTATTTTTTATGTATTCTTTAATCAGAAAATACACAAAAATATCTTTAAAAATAATTTCTTTTTTTCTAAAAATATAGTTTTGAATATCGGCTGTCCCCTTAAATTAAACATTTGAAAAATAAAAATCAACAAGAGCAACTGGAAAATGAGATGTTTTGAAAACTGGCATGACTTTAAAAATATTTTAAATTGTTTGATGTATTAAACATCCTCTAGTAAAAGGTTAAAAAACATTTTATTTCTATACGAACGTTTTATCTTTCGTTTTTTGTTTCAGCAAAAATTTTTAAAAAAATGTAATAAATGATACCGTTTAGGTGTTCTTAATACCAATTAGAAAAGAGGTTAAATGTAACTAAAAAAGCAAATGATATTATTATAGTAAGTATGAAAATTATTTTTAATTCGAATGAAAGTTAGAATAAAAGTAATTAATTGAAATAAGGATTTAAACTAGTGAAGACAATTTTTAAGAATATATTTTGCATAAATTCAATAATAACAGTACTTTAAACTAATAATGAGAAAAACGACAGTCAATTTTTTTTCAGAAACTAAATTGTTTTTAACAATGAAGTGAATTTAAAAATTAATAAGTTGTTTTTCACCTTCATTCTTGAAGATAATTTTGATCACTTTGCTATTTTTTTAAACCTACATCTACAAAATTGTCTTTAGTATTAATTACAAGCAAATGATAAGCACTCTTTTTTTAAAGAAAATTCAAAACGTTTTCCTGCTATCTTTTTTTTTCTCGCAAAACAAAAGATTTTTTTTCACAATACCGTTAACCAAATAAATAACAAGATTAAAAATGAAAGTAAATAAATAAATTCATTAATCTTTTTAACTAATCACAAAATTAAAAAAAATTAAATATTTTGTCAAATTTGTTATCAACAATTACATAGAATGTTGAGCGTTTGTGCGTCTTAGAGGCGTTTCAAAAGATTTTAAACATTCGCTGAAAGAATATCTAATATTTTAACCGTTTTGAATTCGTAATTTTGTATTTTTTCTGCATTATCCTTTACCACAAGAAAAGTATTTTTCTGAAAAATATATTTTTGATGAGATTCAATTATCAATTTTGAAAATTCTTTTCTATTTCTATTTTCTTTCAAAGCAGAGCATATTTTTAAAATAGAAGTTCCGAATTATAATTTTGGTTGCTAAAAACTCTTACAGTTGTCAAATTATGGCTTCATTTTTAATAATACTTTCAATTGCCTATTTTAAATTCTGTTAACACGTAAACTTCAGGTTTTATGATTGTTTTTATAGAAATAATCAGTCTTAAATTTAGTTTATAATGTTTAAATTTATGGAAATAAATTTTTTGCTGATAGTAATATATGTTAAATTATTTAAACTGGTTCTCAAAATGAAAGAAAAAATCTCAAAAAGGGCGATAACTCAAACCAAATTGTATATTGGAAAGCAAGACTGCAAATTTCAATATATAGCTGAGAAGATTCGTTACAGTAACCATCAAGCATTATTTGCCGGAAGAACTGCAAGGGAGAATTACAATGTCAAAAGTGGTAAGACAGCTGAAAGTGAGTCCTTTTCTGGTTCATCGACTGTGGCAACAATTTCTAATCACAAATTCAGCATCCAATAAGTTCAGTCAAGGGTAGCCGACCGCTAATACAGGAGCCGATGATCGATATTTGTCGTTATGTGCTAGGAAGAAATCTAACTTTAACTTCGAATCTACTAAAATCCTCCCTTTTTGTAGTCAATGGAAGCTTTATGTCAGCGTCAACCGGTCGTTAAAGACTTCAAGAAGGAGGCTTGTACGTTAAGTTAGCAATTTGCCAAACCAACGTCATATCGGGGAATTTTTTAGGTGGACTCGTCGACATTATCACTGCACAGCTGATAAATGAATGGATAAGTCCAGATTTAACAAATTGACAATTAAGGTAGCTTAATTTGGGAGAGGAACTGGAGCCCCATCCATCAAAATTCCATAAAAGAAGACGAGAGTCTGTGTTTGGGGTAGTATCTATTTGATTGGCACATATCTTCATAATTTCTCTAATGGAAGATGAATGCTTAGGCGTATAGGGATGACCACCTTTCTTTCGCTCTTACACAGGACAACATGGGATCATTTTCTGCTACAGGACAATGATACTAAACCGCACAGACAATTCAAGAAACCATGAATGATTATTTTCAGCAAGAAACAATTCAGTGTATGGTATGACCAACTCTGACACCCAATCTAAATCCATCGAACAAGTATAGAGGGATTCAGGAAGAGATATAGATACTCTCATGCCTTTTATTCAGACAGTTGCCGCACTTACAACTACTTTGAAAGAATTATAGACTTCATTTGCTGCGGAACTGATATACCGAAAAGTTGACAGCACCACACGACACTACATGTGCTACATTGCTTCTAGAAACAGTCATACACTGAGATATTTTTCTTATTTCAAAATAGCACATCCGAGTTTTTCCTTATATATATTCTAATTTCTTTTACATCATAAGTTCCAGGCAATTTATTTTCATATTGTGTTATATCTTATTGTACTGTATATACTGTGTGACGAATTCATTGAACTCTAAATGTAATTTTTCGAAAAAATTATCGCTTTTGTTAATTTTTCTTAATTTTTGGAAACAATCACAGTTAGAGGTCATTTTTGAGATTCAACATAAAAAAAGTAAATATTTCTTTACTAAGTGGTAATTTTAAGAGTTGCATTATATTTGTGTGCTAAAATGTAAACCTAAAATAATAAAATAAAATATAAAAAAACCATCGGAAAGCAATAGAAATTATATTTCAATTACTTGCTAGCGAATATTTTTTTAAAAATTTGTATTTGTATTTAAATTTTTATGTAATAAATTCAGATAAAAATATTGATAGAAATTCAAATTCACACCATATAAAATACTAAAGATTATCTCAATCATGATGTCATTTGGACTGTTGTGCTTTTGTTCGCTCAAACGATAAATTAAAACATAAATTCATATTAAGCTTAAAACTTGCAAAGTCATATTTTAATGTTATCCTCTAATTATATAATTTCAGTGTCAGACAAAGAGGAAAATATATACTAACAGCTTAGAGAAAACTATATACTATCACAATAACACAGATCGTTTTTGTAATAAACGTTTTAAAATAATCTGTTTCCTGTTAAAATTCTCTGAAATATTATCACATTTATTTTCTAAAACGTTTTACGACCTCTTTTACTTATGCAATTATTTAGAGAATATTTAAATATTTAGTCTTGAATATGGAGGCAAAATTTTCTTTTGTTTATATAAATAATAAATTGCATATACAAAAATATATGAATATTATTCCAGCTGGAGCGATATAAATTCAGGAACTAAAATAATATATATTTTTTAATTTTTAAATGCACTTCCATTTATTTTTAAAAATTTATTGCTATTAGATTTAATACGTCATACAATTTAAATCATTATTAATAGAATGTCGACTTTTTCACATTTTTTTTTACATGAATACCATTTTGCTTTGAATAATTATTGTAGCACTAATTGTGAAGTCTGAATAAAATTCTATGAATTTTTAAAAATATTTATACATTTTCAGCATTTAAACTCTAAGGTAAAAAAGCCCAGCTAATTACTTAAGGAATTCGAAAATAAAACGAAGCAAGTTACAAGTTTACAAATTTTAAAATTTATTTTACAATAAAAAATTCAAAATAAAAACTAACAAATTCTATAACATTGCCAAAAACACGAACTTGTAATAAAACTAACAAAAGCAATATTTTATTTTTTGTATCATCAGTAAACATTATATCAATGCTGAACATAAATACAAAACTGAAAGTTATCATTTTTTTAAAGAACATATTAGTAAATCGAGCAATTATATATAAATGATTTTTCTCTTTATTAATTGCTTAAAACAAATGAGCAAAATTTTGTTACACTTAAATACAGAAAAATTCTGTCATTTTAAGAATACAAATTGAAACAAAATGTAAAAGGGTAAAAAAATATTCATTTCATTTTTTTATTTTCTATATTTTGAATTATTTTATTAATTACTGAGTTTCAAGAAAATGATAAGAGTTTTGATTAGTGCAGGAAAAAAAGCGGTATAAATAAATAAAAAACAATATTATATTTAAAGAATGTATAAATTGTTTGTGAAAAACAAAACACTTAAAGAATTAACAAAAACAAAGAAAATCAACTGAAAACTGTCACACGTTATAAATTTTAATCACTTCAGAAATCTTTTGAAGTATTTGATAAAACTTAAGCTTGCAAGAAAAAGTTAAGCGTTATTTTATTTATTCAATCTTTCTAGTTTTCAAAATCAGTCGCAGCAATAAAAATTGGAGTCATTCGGGCGTTATTAAAGTTTAACGCCAATTAGAGAAACGTTTTATAAAAACTTAATCTACTGGAAATAAAAATATTTGACACTGTTATCTCGAAAATAAAAATTAAATGCAAAGCATAAAAGATACGATTAAAAAAATGCAACTCGAATCGGAAATATCGATTTTTTTCTGAGACGGTTCAGTGGAAAATAGTTTTGTATGAAATTCAATAATTGTATCTGATTTAAAAGTTATGAAAATAAAAATGGCATCTTTTTTTCTGAACTTCAGTTTTGAAATTTTTTGATTTACTGGCTTGTTTTTTACTTTGTTGTTAAATACTAATTTATTAAAAATTTCAGAGGTCTAAATTTTTAACAAATCAAAACTTTGAATAACAATTTCATATTTTAATACTTTCAGAAACTTAATTATCAATTAGCAGATTATTGCAAACATGTTTTATTTTCATGT
The DNA here is from genome assembly GCA_026289955.1 of Argiope argentata. Lineage (NCBI taxonomy): Eukaryota > Metazoa > Arthropoda > Arachnida > Araneae > Araneidae > Argiope > Argiope argentata. The sequence goes on from JAOUZG010044158.1 coordinate 3,726,029, forward strand.
GCAATTTACTTTTTGGTGATGAATTTCCAAAAAATAATTCATCTGGAGATTCCATAAAATTTGATATAATGAAATATAAAAGGCAAATACAGGGCAATTGAAATATAAATGATATACCGAAGGAAGGGATTAAAAATTATTTTCATTAAATTTATCATGCTTGTAAATTTTCCAAATTTTGATTAATTGACCTGAATTTCGAGATTTCATAACATTTGAAATAACGACTTATAATATAAAATAAACTTCAAACTAGGGAAATCGAAAGATAAAAAATATTTTAATAGAAGTGCGTTAGTAAAAAAGTTTTTGTTAAATTTATCGTGCATAGAACTTCATAAATTAAACGATTTGACTTTGATTAATTGACGACTTTCAAAATTCAATAATATTTGAAAAAATGAATTATAAATGAAAAACTAAAAATTGGAGCAATACAATGGTAAATAATATTCTAATACAATCATGTTATAAAAAATAATTTTTATTAATCGTGAACGGAATTTTTATAAATTTTGATTTAATGAGTTCACTGGGATTAATTGACTTTGATTTCGAGAGTCTATAATATATAAAATAATGAACTATATATATAAAAACTAAAAATCAGAGCAATCGAAAGGTAAATAATATTTTAGTAAAAGTGTGTTATCAAAAAAAAAAATTATTAAATTTATGGTCCATATAAAGTATATAAATTTTGATTAGTTGATTTGATTTCCTAAATTCCGTAATAATTGAAATAATTATAAATGAAAAAAACTAAATATTAGAGCAATCGAAAGATAAATAATATTTTAAAGAGAAGGGCGTTAATAAAAAAAATATCGAGCATGTAATTTTCTAAAAATTTTGAATAATTGACTTGATTTCGGAAATTCTATAATATTTGAAATAATGAATTATAAATAAATAATTAAATAAATAAAAGTTAGAGCAATCATAAGATAAAAAATATACTAGTTAAAGCGAGTTATTAAAAATAGTTTTAAATAATTTATTCTAGTTATAATTTTCACAAATTTTGATTAATTGACTTAATTTTGATTAACTTTTGAGATTCCATAATATTTGAGGCAATAAATAATAGATGAAAAATAAAAACTACGACAATCAAAAGATAAATAATATACTAATAAATCCTAGCTATTAAAAATAATTTTAATCGAAACAATAAAATAACATATAAAAATAACAATCGAAAGATAAATAATATACTAATAAATCCTAGCTATTAAAAATAATGTTTTCAATATTTGAAACAATAAATTATAAATTAAAAAATTAAAAATGGAGCAATCGGAAGATAAATAATATACTAGTAAAAGCGCGTTATTAAAAATAATTTTGCTAAACATATCTTTCATAGAATTTCCTCAAATTTTTATTAATTGATTTTACTTAGTAGAATTTAATCATTTTAAATCAAATGTAACAAACATCCAGTTTTATTCCTCTTCCTGATATCTAATTACATTAGATTATATTCCGATTTTAAAGTATTATCAAAATATAATCAAAGTTACAACTAAGAAGCTCAATCTGGCGAAAATTTAGCTAATTGAAAAATTTTCCAAGAGAAAACAAAGGCCCATTAAATCGGAGTCAGTCTTTATGATAATAGGATTTCATGATTGTTACTCGGCGATGAAATCCAAGAACTCGTTTTCCGGTTTATCGATCGAGTTATTCACGGCATTGAAATGCAGGATAAACATGAAAACGAGACCGTTGTTGTGGGAGCGACGTCGATTTTCACTCTTGACATTTGGCGAAATAATTCATCCGCGCCAAAATGCTAATCTGTTTTATTCATTTAAGTCAGAATCGTGTTTGACTTTTATGCCAGTTTGCTCAATACGCAGACATATCGGTTTCATGTTTGAATCGATTCAAAAACTTTATTAGAGTATTGTCGTTCTATCAAATGGATATCTGAAATTATATTGATAAAATGAGACTAAATTTGCATTCTGAATATACAGAATATTTTAACCTTTTTGATCTGATTGTTTAGAAATTTCCTTTTTATTACGGAAGCTGATATAAAGTCTGTTGTACTACGCATTTATAATATTGCATATGAAAAGAAATTTGCTTAAATGTTTACGTCTTTCGATTGAATTATAAAAATTCTATGTTAAAAGATAGAGAATAAAATTTTAAAGCAAAATTTGGACCTTCAATCAAAAATATCTTTACATGGTAATATTTTGCCTTATTTATTCTATTTTTATGAGTTTTTTTAAGGAAATAATTTTAATTTCATATAATAAATAAAATAAACATGCCAAAAATGATTTAATAAATTTGCATTAACATATATAAACGTAACATTGGAACCATTAAAAGGTGTGGATGTTAATTATATTGAAAAGTTTTTTTTTAATTTATTAAAATTTATAAAAAACATCGCTGGGGAATGAATTGAAAATTACTGAAAGGTCTTTTGGAAAGCTTTTATCATGGGACAAAATGATTTTTGTAGACTGATTTGCTCTTAAATTACTGAAGAATATCCTTAATTTTTTTAATGATTTTTAATTAAAAATCCCATTAAAATATTAGAGAAAATTCGCATAGTGAACACTAGCCAAGAAATAAGTAAGTGCGATATTCGATAATTGTAGGTCCACCAATCTGCCTCATAGAGGATTAAAAATATGGCCCATCAAACAAATAATATAAATCAAATCTATAACATATTTTCACGCTCATAAGCCGATTTTGTATTAACTTGTAATGTTATAATTTTGTAATGTCTTATAAACTAAAGTAAAAATATCAATGATATTAGTGATGTATGATTTGTTAATACATGCATTTTGAAAGTTTTATACAAATAATAACTTACAAAATTAATTTCTGCGTTTTTTCAATTTTCTTTTATGCTCTACAGCTTTATTCTGCATTTGTGTAGTAGTGTAAAAGGAATACCTTGTATAAATTGAACATTTAATCTTTTATAGCCAGAAAATTTTAAAAACATTAATGTGATGCAGACATTTATTTTCAGAGGCAAGAACATGTTTCATTCGATTAATACCACAAGTGGTACAATAAATTGTGAAATATTTCCTAAAAATTCAAAAACATATTCTGAAATATTACTTACAATACAATTACAAAATTGTTACAGCTTATAATACAGTTTACAATATTGAAATAGTGTAAAATAAAAGATTTTCTTTACATTGATCAATATTCTATTTTAATATTGTAAAATACATTTTTTTTTTGGAATTGAATAATTCAAATCACGCTATAATAAACATTATCCAAATTAATTCCACTTATTAGAATATGAAAAAAATTCCAAAATTGTTTAAAATATTTCTTAATTTTTTTTCCTAAATTTATTTAATTTCTGTTTATTATTTGAGATTCAAATCTGGTAACTTTTAGGTGTGATGCCTACATTTTATTCTATAGGACACGCGAGAATTCAAAATGTATCTGTCTGTCAAGATAATTGCGTAATTGGCGCGATAGGATTCTAGCAATTTTATTTTAATAGTAATTTTATTTGATAGGAATTTTCGTACGTTTCTATTTTAATATCAGTTGCGCAAATAACAGTTTCTGTTAGACTATATTATAGAAGTGAGGCCCAAATATAATAAATTTATAGAAAATTATCCTTTCTATAAAACTATTCACAATTTATTTTTATTAATAAGTTTTATATAAAACAAGATATATGAGAGTAACAATTTTGTATATTCTGTTTATAATAAATGTTGAGTAAAAAACCTTTTAAAGCAATATTATTCTGTAATTATTATTTTACTTTTTCTTATAATTTTTTCTTTACTTTTCATTCATTTTCTAACTTTATTTCACTTTACTTTTATTAAATAAAGGAGGAATATGCCATTTTATTGAAATTTGAATGGCATTACTTATTGAAATTTGAATGGCAGTATAAATAATCGGAATCAAAATATCTAAAAATGTATCCAGGTTATTTGGCCACAACAGGAAAGATACAAAACCGCATATATTAATTAACAATTACATGATACTGTTTAATGCACTCAAATTGAGTGTCGAATTATTGATTGATGAATTATGAGGTCGGATTATTGAGAGATTTTTTTCTAGACCTAAATCAGATCAATAATTCTGGATAAAATCCGCGTAAAGTTAAATAAGTAACCACATAAACATGTACAAAGTTTATGTTTTCTTCTGGCAGTTTTGAATAAAATTTGATATATTTCATCTATTAAGTAGAAAGAAACTAATATTTTATTACTTTTTCTGTAGCGTTGCCATGGCAACAGTAATGCGAATAATCCCAACATTTTTAATCATAATTAGAAGATTTAAATACAGATTATCCCAAATATGAAAGTTCATCTTTCAAAATTCCGGGAATTCTTAATACAGTTTGAACGTGCGAAAGTGAGAAAAATGTTTATGAGACGAAAAGAATTATGAAGTAGTTAATTTGTTAAAGAAGAGTAACTATTTAGAGTAGTGAATAATTTATCACCTACGGCGGATTCAGAAGAATAGATTGCCTGCTTGGAGATATTCGCAATTAAAAGAAATTTGGAGCTTAAAACCAAATTTCATAAACAGTCTTTACAAATCACAAGCAGATAAATTCCACAAAAAATGCAGTAAAATTTAATGATAAGCGGCAGTTTTATAAAAAGAAAAGAAAATTACTCACTGATTTCAATTAAGGCATAATGAACAATTTATGCAAAATTTCACTGATTTTCAAATAACAGAAACGTACAGAAAGGCATTGTATACGATTACGGCTACAATGCATAACTGGCATTAAAATCTCAGACTTACAGACTAACATATTCATTGTGTGAACCTTCTTTTATAAAATAAAATTACATTTTTTAATACTTTTTACATAAGAAATTCATTTTCCCACATATTTCACAACTGATAGATAGAATTCGGCTTCATTCTGTAGTTTTAATTCCCAATTTCCAATAAGAGAATGTTATTTTAAATCTAGACTGTTTATATAAACAGTATAGTTAGGAATGACATCTAAATCATAATTTTAATCATATCCAATACTAGAAATAATTATTCTTGCGAAAGATATATGAAATGTAATCCGGCGTGGAATCACTTTTCTTTCAACCACAAAATGCTTACCTCTCGTTTCTAATATATATTTTATATATTAGCCCAAGATTTTGTACCATATCTTCACAATGATGTGCGACATACTGACTATAGACCAACATTGTGAAGATTTTTTACAATTTTTTTAGGTATTTTGTATTAATATAGAAAATAGACTCTACATCAGTCTCATATTTCATGAATATAAATGGATTAATTCGTTCGTTGATAAATATCGCTTGACTCAAAAATGTAATGAAATACATCTTTGAAAAAAACCTACAAAATGTTTTAATATACTCATTTATTCAACTCACACAAATTGAAATATATAACAGTATACATAAAATAAATAATGGAAATCACACCCGGGAAATGTATGCAGGTATATTCTTTTATCTGTTTGATAAATATTTACTCTGTAATAATGACAGACAGGAAGAAATCATTTTATTATGGAAACATATGTCTGAGCAAGAATAAAACTTATTTTAAAAGGGCATCTATCTATATAAAGGTCAACTTATCATTAAAAAAACCGTACAGTCTAATATGGCGCAATTTCTTCATTATATCTGACAAGTCTATTAAATCTGGCAGACGTCAATATAGTTCCATTTAATATTATAACTCAATTATTCTGTCACAAATAGGCTTTCTATGCCATATTTTTTCTTCCACCAACAAATGCATTCTTCTATATCGGAATGAAATTCTTTTCGTTTCAAATACACTATCACCAAGAGAAATACAACTGATATGAGCTTGAGTAAATAACCTCCAAATTTGACGACTTAATATAAATTAAATATTAAATTAAAAATATACCAAAACTGATATAAAAAATGAGAATAAAAATTCATGTTTTCAATTAAGTATCGATTAAATAATTTTACAATTAGGAATTTTGAAAATTATTTGGAAAATACTAGAAAATTAAAAATATATGAATATGAATTAAAGCTGTCGCTTTCAAACAAGAGAAAAAACAGCCAATGTTCAATTTAACATACTTTTAAAAGTAAAAATATAAAATATATATATATATATGATTTTAAGCACTATAAAAGATGCTTTGAGAATTTCAGAAAATTGATAAAATAAGAGTATCATGTGTTATTTCATAATACATGATACTCATATTTTTTCGTTAAAAGGGCACAAAATTCTTCACATAAAAGAAGAAAAATAAAGAATTTAATCACAATTTTTAGATTAAAAATTCTATGTACGTCTCATATTCTAGATCTAATTTGCTAACAGAGGTAAAAGCAATTTCTAGAGATTCCACGAAATTTTGATTTGTTTTAACCCTCATTAAGAATAGGAATGAAAAATTTAAAAGTCAAAAGTCAATTTAAAATACTTAATAAATATATTATTAGAAAAATACTAATTATTTATTGCATATTAATATGTTTATATCGTTAATATTCTTGTTATCTATTCTTAAGATTAACAGAACAATAATTGTTATGAATAGAAACAATATCTACTCTTCAAGTTTCTATTCCAATATCCTATATTGCTTTATTTAAATTATATTTAGTGCTTCAATATCGGTTAAATCAAAGATTTACAAGATAATTTGTTTAAATATGCAGATTCATCAACGTTTCATTGCTTAAAATTCGTCAAGTTAATTACATCCATCAGTTTTGTTTAACTTTTCTCCTGCATATTTGCTATTGCGCAAGTTAGCTATTCCGTTTCAATAAAATAATTAATTAATTAGAATTTAATTGATTGAGAAGAACTAATTAAATGGCTTTCCAGTTACGATAAAAGAAATGGGCAATGTAAAAGTTGTATATTGGATGTGTGCAATGCCTTTCAAAGCAAATGCTATATTTTCAGAGTTGGTAACCTTTAAACTTAAAGAAAAATTACAAAGATTAAAGATTAATAAAATATTTGAAAAACACTTGCATTATGAAATATTAGATTGATCCAAATTTTTTTTATAGAATTTGTGAAATATAATTTATGATCAATGTTTGCCTTTTTTTCACGAATTCGAAATAAGAATACATTTTCATTATTCACGTAAGAAAACAGGTGACATTTGATTATATATGTGTAGATGTATGTTAAAACAAAGTAAAAAAAATATTTTTTGAAGTTTTTGTTCCACTTTACTCATAACTAAAAATATTTAGGAGGAGTATTCTGCATTGTTTTGAGGATATTATATTTAAATTACTTCTCCAAATAAAGCCAATACAAACATTCAGAAGGAAGTAAATAATTTAATAAATTTTCTGTATACTTTACAAGGGTATAGAATTCGAAAGTGAATGACGTGGAATTAATTAAAATTCATTTTATTTTTTCATGAATTTTTCATTTTAAAAAATATTTTCTTGTTACAACATGATTCATCTTGAAAAAAGAACTATCATTTATGTTATGTTATCTTAGAAAGCTTTAAACAATTAATTAGATACTCAAGTTTTCAAAATTTTACATTTAAAATCTTTAACTTTTTATGCTTCCGATATATATGAAAAATGTATACTTTTAAATTTACACCCTGATTAAGAAAATAAAGCCTCTTTTTCTTTCCTTCTTTTTATTAAAATTTTATAATCTTAGCATTCCATATTTAAATGAAAGGAAAAGCAAACACTCATTATTATTTTCTCCTAATACGAGATATTTAGTAATAAAGCTATAACTTTCAATGAAAGTTTTTAGGACGTGTTTTCCACCCACTTTTGAAAAAAGCTCCAAGTACCCTACGGATTCCTGCAGGGTAATTGGGATTGTACTGGGTAAACATAGTTTAATCTGTTACATTGGCCATATCATATTTCAAAAAAAAAATTATTGTGATAGTATTTACTTAAGCAAAAAAATAAAATACTAACCGTTTAGAAAGATACAAGTATTTTATTCTACTCAGTTTAAAAATTTCGTATTAAAAATTAATACTTATCAGGAATTTAAGAATGGATATATAATTTTGAAGACTGTAAAAAACTTATTTCTCTTACGTTATTTTTTTATGTACATTAGTAAGTACTCATTGTAATTATTTACAATGCATCGTTGTCTTATCTACAAATTAAGTAATTAATCCTGTAGAGATATATAAGTATTTTATTCTACTCAGTTTAAAAATTTCGAATGAAAAATTAATACTTATTGAATGAAATAATTAAGCTTTGTTTCATACTTTATTATATTGAGAATATTAGAATGAATATATAACTTTGTATATTGTAATAAATCTTATTTATCTTGCTGTTATTTTTTATGTATATAAGCGAGTACCCATAGAAATTATTTAAAATTAAAATATTATAAACCAATGAATAACTAATTTTTGTTTTCCCTAATCCAAAATTTACTTTTTAAACTTAATAATTATTGACTGCAATTATAAAGCTGTAATTTATACTTTATTATACCAGGAATATTAGAATGTATATAATTGGCTAGACTCTAAAAACATATTTACCTTAAGCTTATTTTTTAATGTATATAAGCGAGTACCCATCGTAATTATTTACAATACATCGTTGTTTTATCTAAAAATTTAGTGCTTAAATAATATTGACTCCAATTATAAAGCTGTAATTCATATTTTATTATACTAGGAATGTAAAAATAGATATAATTATCTGGACTGTAAAAACATATTTACCTTACGGTTATTTTTTTTTTTTCATGTATATACATGAGTACCCATTATATTTATCTGCAATACATGGTTGAGATTCTAAAATTATTCTGCACTTATTTACATAACAAGATCGTTATTTCTAAAGTGGATACTTTACGCTTTGGGAAGCGGAATATAATGTCGAAGCTATGAAGTCATATTTATGCATAGTCGCCTGATTAGAATTTTCATGTGGCCGGTTCATTCATGAATGAAAAATTGCTCATGGAGGAATAAATAAATATAATGAAAAAGATTCCTGTCTCAGAAACTTGGAATTCTTGGGCAAAGAGAATCTACTGTAACAAGACATAATTAACAATACATATAGACAAAATTTTCCTCTTATTATGATCATTAGTAACTTAATTTGCTTTGACTTTGTGTTTATTTGGGACTTCGTTAGAAATGCATACAGTAAAAATTCATTTTCATTTTTCCTTTTATTCCCTGTTATTAACAATAGCTTCTCTAATTATCGAATTTCATTTTATAGGAAAATGACATTAGTATTTATAATCCAGCAATGGTAGACTTGAAGTTTCTTTTCTAACAGACCATTGTTTATTTATTTATTTTGAAAAATAATTGAACCAGTCTCAAAGAGTTTTGAACAAGATTTTTAAAAAACATTTTTATGCATGAATTATGGAATTGCAATCGTCAAAAAATTAATATTTGAAATTTTGTAGTATTATTATTTTTTGAAAAACACACCGAAATCCAATAATTCAGTATTTAGAATCATTGAACCATTAGTCTTTCGATAAAGTAACTTGAAAACGCAGGATTCTAAAAGAATAAAATATTGTAAATTGCTCAACAAAACTACAAATGTAAAACAGCTTTTAGACGAAATTCGATAATATGAAGTCTGTCTCTCCGTATTTATTCAGAAGCTCAACGACATCAGCAAAATTTGGCACAAATTTTTATTCTCAACAGATCCTACTTTGGTTATTATGTCTTTCAATGAGTTCTCAAGAAGGCAAAAGCGATAGATGGACGTGTTTTTATATGTTATTTAAGTTGGAAAACTGTGATGAAATATTATAATTTGTATTAATTCTTCAAATTACCGATTTTAAATCTGCTTTCACTTGTATACGAATTCTAAGCTGAATTAAACAAGAAAATTGAAATTTTAAATCTGTTGTAATTGTATATGCTGGATGTCGTAAATGTGCATCTATGTGCGAATTTTAGAAATTTGAATTCACGAAAATTAAAGAAAGTGTTGATGTATTTTATCGTAAATTTAAAAATAAAGCAGCACAGAAATAATTTTCCCAAGTTATTTTAAAATCAAGAAAAATTATATTTTTAATTTTTTTTTGCCTTTTTTTCCAGCAATGGATCACATTGTAGCTTTGGCGTTTTTATTGCTTCATTAAATAATCACATCATTTTCTTTTATACTTGAAAGTTAAGGAAGGACTGTTTTTAATGTTTATGTAATTAAAGTAGTGAAATTTCAATATATCATGGAAAATAAAAATATATAGATGAACTGGATATTAACGTTTTTATTAGCAATATTTTATCATGAGATTGGCTTAGAACTATTGGTTTACTGTTAAACAAATTCATGTGTACAATGAACTGAACAAATGGAAATTAATTTAAAAATAATGTATTAATGTCCAGCATTTGGCGGTTATATGGGCATGAAATTATATCTAACTTTAGCTGAAATTATATATAATCTAGATCCTCAATGAAACAGCTGGCCGTCAACGGTGACTAATTATTAATAATAACTGGTTAGATACGTATATCGTAACATGTATAAAAAAGTGTAGAGGAGATTAAAAATGATTGCAAACATAAATTCATTGCTTCACTATCACATCAAATAAAAAAAACAATTCTCATACAAATCGTTTTAAAGTCAATTCATTTAAAAATCTGAAAAGTAATATAATTAAGATATAAAAACTAACAAGAAATAAATGAATATTAAAAAAATATAGTATAGGATTTAATAATTTTGAAAACTTTACATTTAGAGTCACTGTAAAATTCTCAATTCTCAAAACAGAGACGATAAAATAATTTCTTGTTTCTAAGTCTGTGATTAGAGAAATTAAATATGTTGCTTTATGAATTTCTACTTTTGGGATATCTTTATTGTTTGTTTCTATCAGGTAATACTTGTGATGTTCGATAAGTGTTCCCAAATGTTTATGTTTTTTCGAATTTATACACACTTAAAAAATTTATGTAAAATGCTTTTGTACAGAGAAGAAGGAGCCCTAAAAATTACTCAATTATTTTTAAATCTTAATGTTTATTCTTTGCAGATAAATCGATAAGATGACATTGGACAGATAAAACAATGTAGATAAAATAAAACTAATAATACAAAACTGTGATAGAATACGATAAATGCGATAAAACTTTTTTTTGTGATATATTTACTATACAAGACTTCTATTAACTACTTAAATCTCTCAGTCGTAATAAGCTAAAACGGACAGGAAGACTTCAATTTCGTTAACTATTTCCTCTTTTTCATTTGTTGAAGGACCCCAAATAATCAATTATTAACAATCACTTTAAGATATAAATTGACAGTTTTTCCATTAACTGATGGATTAGTTAGAATCTGCCCGACTGAAAAAGATAAATAAGCATCACATTCAAACATGTCACGAAAGAAATAAAAGATGTACTCAAGAAACTTATACTTTACTTTATATGAATGATTGCTATGAATAGAACTACTGAAAGATTTTTGAAATGATTGATTGATATATTGTTGATATATTGATATTAGATAGAAGAATGCCAGATCTCTAATAAAACTTTCTTTTTATAATCCCCTTTTTTAACCCTGTTACTAATTACGTTTTAGATTAATTTTATCAAAAATTTTAATTTATTTTATTTATGGCCATTTTGGAAGTCACATGTAGATTATTTTCTGAATTTACTCAACAATTCTCAAAACCTTAATGCGAAGTTTCAATACCGAGAAGCTATAAAATAGCCCAGCATATAGCCAAATTTTATTTAGATAAAGTTAATGGTTTGATGAGTTTCATAACGTATTAATAACAGGTAATCCAAAACTATCTTGAATATTGTTTCCACTTTTTAGAAACAAACTTTATAACGATCCTCTTGAATAATTTAATTTTTCCAAAAACGAAAAGTACAACACATTTTATCTCTGAAAGAGGTTTAATGAACCCTAAAGGAACTTTTATGAAAAAAAAACTATTATTAAATATAATGTTACAAAAAAAATAAAATATGTGATTTGATGGAAATCAAAAACCCACATCGCAATTTCTCAAATCGTAGTAAGGAATATAAAAATTCTAACATATTTTTACAAAACATCGATTATATTTAGTACTTTAGCAATCAATCATAGTTTTATATAGTTTAGCGTTTAACAATCAATATTTAGAAGTTTAATAATCAATCATAAGTTTTTATTGTTTAACATCATTTAGCGCAGTTTATAAAACACCGATCAACGATATGCAAACTGTGCAGATAAAGTTTGCAAAACAAAGAAAACATTTATGGTAAAACACATTTATTAATAAAATGATAATATATAAAATTAATAATATGTATCAAATATTGGCAATTTTTTAAAGCGTAGATAGATTAGTTTCATTTGTGTCTTGTTTCTGCAACGCCATAAAATTCTACCAGAAAAGAATAATAATTTTTTTCGTTCTTCGGGTATTTGATACAGATAAGAAACATATGATACATGGAAAGAATTGATTCGCTATTGAAGATAGTAAATCAGATAATCATCATCACAGATTTTTAAACAACGAGTCCTTAATTTCGAATCACATTGGTTATTATATTCCAAAGTAACCTTTATTAAGTAGGTTAGGTTATCCTCAAGAGTAATATCGATTATATAACATTTATTTTGTTTTATTCATTTATATTACAATATAATCAAGCGTTTTGGAATAGTTTGTCTCATTTTCAGCTCGATTAGCTGACGAGGATAACTGTTGAAAAGGAATGTCATTATACTATCAAACCACATAACAGCTTAAAATTTCGGATGACCTGACATATTCTAGGCTAAAGTATATGGAGGAAGTTTATAGGAATAGAGAATCGAATTTCAATTCAGAAGTTAGAACCCTGCAGAAAGTCACCATGAATAATTGAAATTGAATTGTGATCCCCGTCACATAAAACTATTTAGAAACATTTAGAATTATATCTTTTAAGGTTATATAATTTTATTCTTATACAAGTAGCTAATGAAACCATTTCTTACTTTTTTTCATATTGACGTAATAAAAAAACGTTTGTAATAAGTTCTTTAAATACTAAAAGAATTTTACATTTCTTATAAATTATACAAGGAGATAAACAGAACTCTGGGCCTAAATTTCATAAAATAACCTAATATTATTTTATATTATTACATTTAAATAATCATAAACATGCACTTTTTGTGATAACCCATAACTAAAACTTTAAAAGTTGTAGTGATTAGTATCTAATTTTTTTTATGTTTATGTTTATCCATAAAATTTCGATTTCTTTAAATTTAGAAATGTATATTAGTTAATGATTCAGTTCAAAGGATATAGTTTTAATTCAGCCGAAGATTACAGATTAACTAATTTATGCTATTGTAGATAACAGGTATTAATAATAACTGACATAGAAGTTCTGTTAATACGAATAGTTGTCGATTATTATTTTAAAAGAAAAAATAATCCTCTAATAAGCATTCAGAATATTGTGAAGAATTTCAACGATAAAATTCTGCAAATATATAATATTTCATCAATTTTTAAACGACGTATAGTCATTGCCAGTTATAAAATCTCAGCTTTTATTGATTAAAGTTTCAGCCAGAATTTATTTTTCTAAAAAAACGTCTTTATTTACCTGATAAGCACTCTAATAAATTGGCTATAAAATCCTTCGTTAAAACGATAAAAAAGGTCATAAAATTATCTTTTAATCATGATTCTTAAAACATCTTCTCAGATAAATCACATCTGTAAATGCACCTCATACTAAGGATGATTAGTATTAATAATAACTGATATAGCAGTTCTGCTAATATGAATACATCTACGAATAGTTGTCGATCATTATTTAAAAGGAAAAATGATCCTCTAATGAACATTAAGAATGTTTTGAAAAATTTCAAAGATAAAATTCTCTAAACATAAAATTTTTAATCATTTTTTAAAATATATATAGTTTTTACCAGTTATAAAATCTTAGCTATTATTGACTAATGTCTTATCCAGGATTTGTTTCTCTGAAAAGACACACACCTCTATTTACCTGATAAGCACTCTAAGAAATTGGCAATAAAGTCCTTCGTTAAAACGATAAAAAGGTCTTTAAAATAATCTTTTAGCCCTTGTTTTTAAAAAGCTTCTTAGATAAAACACGTATATAAGTGTACCTTACACTAAGGATGCCTAATATTAATAATAACTGATATAGAAGTTCTCTTACTATGAATAGTTTTTAATCATTATTTATAAGGATAAATGGTCCTCCATTAAACATTCAGAATATTGTGACGAATTTCAAAGATAAAATTCTACAAATATACTTTTTCTAATCATTTTTTAAAAAGATCTATGGTTTTTGCCAGTAATAAAAACTTAGCTATTATTGAATTAAATCTTAGCCAGAATTTGTTTCTCTGAAGAATAAAAAGAACTTCTTTATTTACCTGATAAACACTCTAAGGAATTGGCATTAAAATCCTTCGATAAAGCAATAAAGAATGTCTTAAAAAAATCTTTTAGTCCTGGGTCTTAAAAAAAGCTTGTCAGATAAAGGACACCTGTAAATGCAAATCTTACTCAGGACGCCTAATAATAATAATAAACTGACATAGAAATTAGGTTAAAAAGAATAGTTGTCAATCGTTATTAAAAAGGAAAAATGATCCAATAAACATTCAGGATATTTTAACGAATTTCAAAGATAAAATTCTCAAATATACCTTTTCTAATCATTTTTAAAAGACATATAGTCTTTGCCAGTTATAAAATCTTAGCTATTATTGACTAAAGTATTAACCAGAATTTGTTTCTCTGAAAAAAAGAGCTTCTTTTTATACCTGATAAGAACTCTAATAAATTGGCAATAAAATTCTTCGATAAAACGATAAACAAGGTCTTAAAAACTATCTTCTAGTCCTGAATATTAAAAAACCTTGTCAGATAAAACGCATGTCTAGGTGCATCACATACTAAGGATGCATACTGACGCATTGCATCTCAATTATCTATTTTATCTCAGTTTCTTTGAAGGAAACAGCACACAGTGATAAAATAGCTTTTCAACAAAAGAATTTTTATGATCCTCATTTAAATTCAATGTTAAATTATGTTTTAACACCAGAAAGTCCGAAAAAGGAAAAAAAAGAAAACTAATAAAAGATAACAATTCTTAACATCGCATGATTTAGAAAAGGTTCAAAACCTCAGAGGAAAAAAAATGCTAATAATCGTAGAAGAACGGAACAAGATGGTAAGCTACACCCTCATTATACGCTCCATATCTGATGATACGAAAAAAAGATAAATCTAAGCGGTGAAAAAAAAGTTCTTCAAGAAGTTACGGTAGGGATAACCTTCCTCACGTAGGAAAAAAAACGATTTCCCGTAAGAAAAAGAAAAGAAAATCGAAAGAAAAAGTGGCCGGTTACTGTGCAGCAGCGGTAAAGAAATAAAAAGCAATTAAAAACTGAAATAAAAAAAGTATTTTAAGTCAGAGAATTTCAATACAAAAACGAAACAAAAAATTAGCTCTTTAAAATCTAGAGATTTTTTTTAAATATTGAGTTTCATTAATTATCTTAAAGTCTCCGAAAACTTAATGAATACCAGAAGAAAAAGGTTAGAAATTTATTTTATTTCTTCTTTGTTCTATAATGAAGATTTCTTTTGCAACGAATGCATAGCATTTTTTTTGTTACATTTTTTACATTCTGTGACTATAACAAAAGGATAAATGCTATATCTTATACTATAATACGAGGAATGGTTGTCAAGTCGAAAATCGCCCCAGAATTAATAAACTCCGGTAAACTTGGGGGTCTTGGGGTTTTGGCCACAAGAAATCGATTGGCGCCGGTTTTGAAGCGCTACGGATGAGCAGTTCGGAGTTACAGATAGGATATTCTCAGACTTTATTAGTTCGCCATGATGGTTACTTAAATTTTCAAGTGGTAACGTGCTGCCATCTATAGCCAATATGCCATCTATAACAATATTCATATATATATTTTCTTTCATTTCATGCAGACTTCAATCTTACACTTTGTACCATTTCTTTAATTGTATAATTTTTTGTTATCAATTACATTTTATTTCCTATGACTTTTCAAACTTTACCTTTGTATAGAATAGTTCCCTTACCAAACTCTAACTTTGTTTAGAATAGTTTACAATGGTGCACTTTGACCGGTTATCTATTCACCAATGGTTTCATAAATTTTCTTATGGCATGTATTGTTTTGATAAATCATAATTGAAAATTTAAATATTCGAGTTAGCTTCGATACCTGTTTTCTCCGAGCGGAGCTCGGTCACCCGCTGGTTGGTAATTATTGAAAATTATATGATGTTTTTACCTCGATAAGCAATGTATCAGGTATTCTTATCATAAATTACCTAATTAAAACTAATAAACATGCCATATATATTCGCAGGATGCTTACTACATAAAAATATTATTTATATATAGTTTAAATAATATTATATATAACTATACATATATAAATATATACCAACATTAAAAGTTACTTTTTCATGTAATGGAATCTTCTCTACCTATAATGATAACCGACATTTAAAATTAAAATAATAATGAAAATCAGAATAAAATAGTTAGGATTCCCTAACACCAAAATATGTATTGCCCTTTACAAAATTAAAAAAAAATGTTGAAATAAAATATTCTAAATAACCTCAAATAAATCGATATAAATATATACTTATTTAAACGTAAATATCAAGTCATTGATCCACCATAAAATTCAACAAAATATTGTGAATAAAATTTAAAATTTATGATATCATAGCTAACTTTTATTCATGTTTAGGATTATTCGTAAATCCGTAAATCAGTTAATTTAAAAGTTAAAAATATTCTGTCTGCGATGCTTGATGTTAAAGAAGACATTTAGATTTTCATTTCCGATGATGGCTCAGACTTAAAAATACATTTTAAATTTAGCTTAATGTTACAGATTTCGCTTGCTTATTCTATAGTAAATAATCGAGACTGACTATCATTAATAATAGTTGAATTAAAATTTCTGTTAGTCCGAATATTTGTCACTTATTTTTAACACTAACCTAGAATATTAATGTTAACATCTGGATAATCACATTTGAAAGCCGCATGCATACTTAATAATGTTACAAACTGTTATTTATGTTACTTAATTTTAAGACATTATGTTTCTAGTGTTTGTTCTGGTGGTTTAGATTGCAATCTGAGAACTTCAATCATGCAGTTTTAAGCAAATATTTTCCAAAAATGCATGTTCCTTTAATACCTATTCAGTAGCAGTACCTTTTGTGCATATTCTGTGTATGAGTTAAATTTTTAATTATATGTTTTTTGTTATAAGAAGGGTTTTTTGTAATAAGATTTGAAACATCCAATAACTACAATAAAGTCTTTCAAAAATTTGAAATTATTTATTTTTTTACTTTTTTTATGTTAAACGTTTCCCCTTCTCTATCTTTAATTCTTAGACAATTTAAAAGTACCTCATATTTAGACGAATAAAAGTATTAATATGGAATCTCGCAAATGCAGTAGGATCCCCAAATGGATTGGTCTCCATGTTTAAGGTCAGATCGTTTATCAGAAAATCATTAAATCTTTCTTTGATATCACAACTTATCAGTAAAGGAGTATTTTGGGGGGCTAAAACTAGTACTCTTTCGTTGTATTTGGCAAATTGTTTCAAAAAAATTGTCGATATACCATCAAAAATTATTGTTGTCTTCCATCAGTTTATAACTGAGTTATAAAAAATAATTTTTGAAAATAATTCATAAGTATTAAAATTGACTGAATTATAAATTTTAATATGAACAAGACTAATATACAAATTTATTTAGGGAACATAAGAAATAGCAAAACTGTGCTTGATTTTATCCAGAGGCATTTGCATTCTAGAACTATTTTAAACACCCTCTAACATTATTCTATAAAAGAATGAATAGAAATGTCATACTCTATATAGTGAAAATATTAGAATTTTTAAAACTAAAAATGGTAATTGACTTTTTAGTTTGATTAATTATTTGCCAATAAATGAATATAATTTAAACGTCGATAATTATATTTATATAATCGCTTCTCATTTGACAATCATATAATTAACTATTTCCAATTTAGGAAGACACATATATTCGTATAAATGTTCTTTTGTCGTTGTTGTTACCAATAGAACTTGCAATGGGCAAGCGCGCTGACGGCCGTTACTGATTTTAAGCCGAACGAGCGTCTCTTTTTTTTGAAGTAGCCCTAACTAAGGCCAAGAGTGCGACTTAGCTAACCACTCATCATATTTGCTTGCACAGCCCCTTTTTACAGGGGGGGCACATTCACACACCTCACAGAGGTATACAGAAGAATAATCATGACCTGACCGGAACTCGAACTCGGGACGACCAGATCATGAGGAAGACGTGCTACCTCTGTGTCAGGACACCAGCATCATTGTTATTCTTACAGTTAAATATAGATTCTTATCAGTAAACATAGATTCTTATAACTATTCTTCACATCACTATTCTGCTTATCACTAAACATGGTTTCTTATCACAGAATATTTAAAAAGAGAAGATAAAATTATTCAGATAGTAAATCTCCTGTTTTGAAAGAACTTCACCTATTATCAAACTCTTAATACTTTTTTTCTTCAGTTTTGATCACATTAATTTATCTCGGTAAAAAATTTCTTCCTTATTTAAGCGATAAGCACTCTAATAAATTGGCTATAAAGCACGTCGATGAAACAATAAAAGGATCTTAAAAATAATCTTTCCTGTCTAAAAAAACTTAACAAGAAAGTAATATATCGTACACTATATTAGCTCACCGGCAAACAGAAATTTATTTATTTATTTTATTGCAGTTTATTTCAGCGAAATAGCATGCGGCGATAAATATTTTTACAAGAAAAAAATATTGTTATGGCTGTCAATTAAATTCAATGTTAAGGTTATACATTAGGACTAAGAAATCGATAAAAGGAAAGAAACAGAAAAACCCTAATAAAAAGTAACCTTTTCTAACGCTAGTTAATTTGAAAAAGGTTCTAAAACCTCAACTACAAAAAGAAAAAAATCTATTATAATAAAAATGCAGCTCGAAATGCGTTGCTAAGCGCAAAACTGGAGAACGGCTCGACCGATTCGGCTAATTTTTATTTTAATATTTTCGTTAAGACACGAGGATGGTTCTTATGGCGAGAAAAAATTAAAAAACTGCGTGGAAAATAGTTAAAACGACACTTTTCTTACTTTCCCGCCAAAAATCTTCATTTCCTTCCCCCACACCAACTGAGTGAGATAGCAGGAAGTAATAAATTACGATTTGTTTAGAAAGAAATACGCGAAGTCAGTTGGTTTTAATTCATAGATAACGGGAAGTTTAAAAAAGAAAGAAAATACTTGCTTTTATGCAGCTGATTATACTGATTAAAAACATTTTTCTCAACGGACGTGAATATTATTTTCTTCGTTTTTATTCGATGGTATTTCATTTTTAATATTGCTATCGATTGTGTTCTGATATAAAGTTTTTTTGTTGTTCTTAAAGATAAAAATTCTTTTTTTTATAAATGCGACATTAAGAGCCCTTAATGTTTTAATGTTATTCTTAAAAGGATTTATATATTAAACGATTCTTTTTTATTAATTTTTTTTTGGTGTTTAGTCTGTATGGATATTTTATCTATTCCTGCTCAAAATAAAGTCTAGGCAGCGAAGAAAAAATAAATAAAAGGAAAAAAGGGTTTGTAGGAAGAAAAGTTATAAAGAAAAAAATATATAGATAGAAAAAAAAGGACTTGCAGAAAAAAAGGAAGGGAAAAAAAGAAACGAAGGATGTGTGTGTCACTATTATTTCCTCTGAGCGCGGCATTATAGTTTAAAGATAATAGAAACGACAATTATGTGTGAAACATTAGAGTACTTGCACTAGCACTCAATAAAACTATCTAAATTCAGTCAAAAATTAGAGAAGCAACAGCCTTTTACTTTCAATTAAATTATTTCAATAAATTTGCAATACATATTTAGTAAAAAAAGAAAAAGGAATTACTCTTCGGAAGGAAGTACTTGAGTATTTTACGGACTATTTTCTTTTAACAATGTACTCGCATTTATCCAAATGTCATCGATATTCTGAATAAAAATTGCGTTCGAATTCCCTTCAAACATTTCCAACTGTACCTGGGAATCTGTATTAAGTCTAAAACTGTATATGTAAATACCAACTACCTTGATTCATAATAGTAATGGGGAAATAATTTAATCATATGATAATTAAATCATATGTTAAATAATTGATTCAGCCATATAACTGCAATATTATTTCATTAGCCGCAACTTTTTATTTTCTTCAGTTGGTGTGGGGGAAGGAAATGAAGATTTTTGGCGGGAAAGTAAAAAAAGTGTCTCTCTATCTATTTTCCTCGCAGTTTTTTCATTTTCTCTCTCCATAAGAACCATCCTCGTGTCTTAACGAAAATATTAAAAAAAAAATTAGCCGAATCGGTCGAACCGTTCTCCAGTTTTGTGCTTAGCAACGCATATTTGCGATCCATTTTTATTAATATACATTAATGCGGCATTAAGAGCTCTTAATGTGTTTATTTTATTCTTGAAAGGATTTATGTATTAAACTATTCTTTTTATTTTCTAAGTGCTGTGAAACACGTACGTATGTTATTAGGCTACAAAAGCCCAATAGAGACAGTACGAAGTCTGTCGGGGCAGCTAGTATGTAATAAAAATGGAAAAAGGAAGCAAGATGGTAAGCAACACCCTCATTATATGCTTCATATTGGGCGATACAAAAGGGATAAATTTATGAGAAAAAAATATCGTCAAAGTGATAATGCAAGAATGACTTTTTAAAATTATTAAAAAAACATTTCTTTTTTTTAGGAAAAAAAAGAGGAAGTAAATTAAAGGTAAAAAATGACCATTTTCTCCACAGGTAAAGAGAAAAAAAATGGCAATTAAAAATTGAAATAAAAAGCATTTTAATATAGGTAGCTGTAATGAACATAAAAAAGAATTTTAACAATATTAAAACCAGTAAAATCGCATGAGAGTTTTAAATATTAAGTTCATTTAATCAGTCTAAAATCTAAAATCCTAAAATATTTTCATGAAAAAAAATCAAGAAATATATTTTTTATTAATTTCTCGCTTTATAAAACAATTTTTTAAGGATAATATACTTTTTAAATATTATTTCATTTTTTCGTGAGAAGGGAAAAGGAAAAGAACAACAAATAAAAAACTAAAAAAAGAGAAAAAAATTGAAAGACCCCCCCCCAAATATCTCACAAACCGTTCAAACATATAGTTGTAAAGCCTCTGTGAAAACGAATATACATATATATATATATATATATAATCTTTTTAAATAATATCTTTCCACGAAACATTTTGAATGTTGATATTTTTCTTTTGAATTACTTTCACTTGCCAGTTTAATATTAGATAAAAGCTAATACCTTATTAATTATATTTTTATATTTATGGTTTAAATATTTGATACTAGTTAAATTAAAATTTAAAAATATAATCGAAAGTCGAAATTAGTTATAAAATAAAAGTATTAATGAAGTATGCCATCGGAATTAATAACCCATTATTTACAGTAATTGATGAAGCAAAAAAAAAAGGAAATATACTTTTTCAGTTTATTTTGCATGGAGGTTTGCATTGATTAACATAAAATAAGACAAGAGAGAGAGAGAGAGAGAGAGAGAGAGAGAGAAACTATTCCTTTTAGAAGATTGAGTAAGGATAAAATTCCACAAGGTGAAAAGAAATCTCTTAAAAAGAAAAAAGCCATACAAAAGAATAAAAAATAAGGAAAAGTTTCTAATCAAAAATCGAAACAAGTTTCAATGTGATTTTTTGACAGAAATTTTCAAATACTAAATAAAAAACTTAGAGAAAAAAGTTTGGAAAATTAAGGGCATTTTTTAAATATTGAAGGTTTTAAAATATTTGGAGGTTTTCTTAACGCTAATGAACAATCATTATAAAATTTCTTACAAATAGAATTATTTATCTTATTTATAATGCAGTTTTTAAATAAAAGAATCATTCCATGAAAGTGTCTTTAAAGAGCTTCATTCCTTATGTCCTTCAGTTTTCAGAAGATGAAAAGGATGATAAAATTATAATTAAAAAAATGAAGAGAGAAAGTAAAGAGAAGAAAAGAGGAAAAAAAAATAGTCTCTATATTTTTTCCCCAAGAGGCTTATTCCCTCTTTATGTAATAACAAAATGCCATTCATTTTTTTTCATTGCTAAGAGAAAAAAGATTAAGCCTGTAAAAAATTGAAATAAACCCATAAACGGATTAAATCTAATCATTTAGTGTTTGACACAATCGCATTGAAAAGGATTAAGAACAATTTGTATTAAAAATGGGATTAAAAGAAGAAGAAAAAACAAGAATTCTCCATGGAATGAAAGATTCTAAAAAAGTAATAAATTTATTTATGTGTATACTGTTATTAAAAAAGCACCATCGATTTTGAATTGGAACAGTAATAATGTAATTTTTTTTTGTCTAAGTCTATTGATTTCAGAATTTAATGTACTAAGGTCTTTTTGCATAAACAAATATTTAAAATAGCACTGATACTTTTCCCTAATTACAGTAAACTTTCAAAAATATTATTAATAATATGTGCCATAAGCATAATTTATTTTGAATAATTTATACGCAATGTAATTAAACATTAGCAATTGGGAGGTAAATGTTTAAAACATTTCTTTTTAAAAGGAATGGCAACACTAAAGATAAGGACATTCTTTATATCTAGAAACAAAATTCTTGTTCAATAAAAATAAGTTACTTGTTTAGTTATCACGAAACACTCAATAAAATCTTCCTTATTTTTTACCTTGTGTTTGAAGAAAATCAAAAAGTCGTTTGGAGTTCTACAATGTTCAAGATATTTTTCGAATTTCCCTTTAAATTTATAGTATTTCGTTTTCATTCATAGTTAAAAATGAATACAAAAATTAAAAAGAATGTCAGTCTATTATATACAATTTATATTTGAAGTTTAAATTATATAGAAAGTAACATTCAATAAATTTTATAAAATGATGAAAAATGTCTTAATTTTGTTCTTTTTAAATTTACACATATAGATAAAGAGGCATATATTAATGCAGAATCTTCTGTTTTTCAATGCTAGGTTTCTATATAAACAAATCTACATAAATAATTTTTTCTTTCACCGTCATAAAATAGAGTTTCCTTAAGTTGAATTAAAAAAAATTAATTTACATATATTTTCAGTTTCTTAATTTAATTTCTCTTTGAAGTTTTTACTTTTCACTTGGGGCCAAAAATAAAATAAGAATGTTTGCTTACCAAAACCACAGTCTATCACATGCTTTTTGTTGACAAACTATGAATTTTTATTCCACAAAGAAACAAATATGCTGGATTAATACTCAAATTTGTTTATTAACTTATTACGAAAGTAGCTACATAAAATTCGCCATTTTAGTTTTAAAGCAATTTTCTTATTTTTTCTTCCTTATTTTTTTTCATTCATCAACAATCCTCTATATTACATTAAAAATTTCATTTGCCTTTTATCATTTTTAAATTAACCAAATTCAAGCAATCGTTACCATCTGCAAATGATTTTATAACTTAAATCTAATGACATTTGTGTCCTGTTTTTTAAAAAATAATATTTTTTAATATAAATGACAAAGCTTATTTGTTTACATCTTATGCATTACGTATTCAAATTCAATCGTTAAAATAAATAGAAATGATAATTTGTTTACTTAAATGATAATTCAATAAATAGCTAAAAAAGTTTTATAGAAACTATGAATAACGTATTAAAATATAGACTTTAAAAAAACTTTTTTAAGAATTAAAAAAAGTCGGACTTAAGAATAAAAAACTTACTTAATAACAATAAATAAACAAGTGAAAATACATTTATAAGCCTCTCCTCTTCTTTTCATGCTTATAACACTGCAAAATACATCAATAATTTGGCTACTCACAAAAGTTTACGTGAGCTAAACAGAAAGCAAACAATAAAAAACTTTCATGAAGCTATTTCAGAAAGTAATCAACAAATATTATCTTCTAATCCAAT
>JAOUZG010044158.1:3750589-3778844 GCA_026289955.1 Argiope argentata
CAAGCCCCGTGAATGGATTAAGTTTAATTATTTCTATTTTCCTCGATAGAATCACAATTCAAAAGAATTAACAGGGGCTTGTTTTAAAAAATATGAATAAAAAATGAATTCACCACGGAAGGCGACACACGTATTAAATAAATAATAAGTGCATTCGCGTGGATAATATTGGTGATAGGAAAGACTTTCAATGATTTTGAATTTAGAAAATAGTGTTAGTCGCTATCGTGTGTATCCGACCGTGCAGAATCAATGAATTATTTTGGAATAATTTATGATAGCATAAATTAAAATTATCAATTGTTGGACGAATCTCCAATAAATATAAATTTATTTCTTTTATCAAAACAGAATATTTTGTGTTTCAAAATATAAAAAATGTAATTCATTCATTTACAGGGGGGAGAATTTATTCACTATACGGAGAATTTATTTCATAAGGAAAATTTAATTTCACAGAGAAGAAATTTTGAGAAATTAATATAGCTTTAATATATATACTAGAATGTAAAATGAATGGATTCAGAATAGAATAGAGAAGATAAAAATGTGATGAATAGTTTAGAGAAGATAAAAAGGTGATGAATAAAACGACCCGTGAATATCAATTTTTACAAAACTTTATAAAAAACATCATACTGTATTTGCATTTACTATATTTTATTACTGTATTTCTATACTTACTTTGCTCTTTTACTGTATATTTATTTATTATTTTTTCATTTATTATACTGCATTTTGCTCTGCGTTGCTGTTTTAGGTATTAAAATATGTTCTAAAATATCTATTTAAATTAAAATTATTTATTTTGAATTATAAATAAAGTAATTATTTTTTATTAAAAGAGAATTATTAAATATAAAACCATATTGTTGAAATTCCTTTTATTTTAGAAGAGTATAATCTCCTGTTTTGAACGAAAGTAATATAAATCTTAATATTCATAATATTTTGTCTATTATCTAAATATTCATAATCTATTATCAATTATTTAAAAATATAATATTTATAAAATTCACTGTCAATGGAAAAACAGGTTTTTAGAATTATTTTCAATTTGTAGAAAATAACTTTGAAAGAAGCAAAGTAACATTTAATTATTTGAACTTAAATATTTAAAATTTTTAAGTATAATTAAGATGTAGTAGACAACGTTATGAAATTAAAAGTAAAAGCTCAGCAAATTTACTCAACAGGCAATCTAGAATATATTGGGTGAAAGAATGGGTGAAGGACGAATGCATAAACGATTGAATATTCTTTATGACGAATTTTTAAATTTATAAATAATGTTTAAAAAAACTAGAATATTTTGTCTGTCTGATATATTTGCAAACCGCTTTAATAACTTGTGAGAACATGATACTGATTTGGCTTGAGGTTTTTGAAGTCTTAAAATGCATAGGCAACAAATCGGTGATTTATCGCTTTTGGGGCATTAATTTTACGCTTTGCGAATTATTATAAAATTATGCAGAGAGTTGTTGCATTTGGTGATTTATCACCAACTAAATTTACAATTTAATTAACAAATTATTTATTCTCTGAATTCTTACAAATTGTCTAAATTAATTTAAGCCATTAATTAGTTTAAACAGATTTTAAAAGGATCACGAAACTATCAGATTACACATGCGTCAATATTTAAAAGAGCCATGGTTTTTTTTCATCTCAAAATCGATATAGGGACAAAATTTTGTGTGCCAGCCAGAAAAACTAAAAATCAAAATTATATATATATATTAAATTCAAGTAAATGTCTTATTTTTCAATCTAAGTTAGTCCTAGTAACTTCATTTAATTCTAGTATAATTGTTTGATTGATTATTTATAGTAACTGTAATTGTCGGTTCAGGATAGTCTATTGTTTTATTTGCATCCCTTGGATCATGAGTTCGAACCCACCAACCGAAGACTGTATGTGTGTGGTGGGGTCTGAATCTTTTGTGGTCACAAAGTACTCCATGTCGAGAGTAATACCGCTGAGAGTACTGGATCAGAGGTTAAAGATCTGAATTACTATCTGTGGGTGAATGAATGAAGTCCGCCCCCAAGAAAGGGTTAGTGACGTGTGTGAGGTAGAAGTCAGACTTCTACCCTTTGGTGCTCATATCCTTAAAAGCTATTGCACCCCTCCTTCCATTGTAAAACGGGACACAAGAACAACAACAACAATCGCCATTATTTAATAAAACGTATCTAAAATAAAAGTTTTCTCGATAGAAATTGACTTAGATTTTTTTTGTTTTTGAAAAAGATAAAAAAATGTGCTCCGAAATTATTTGGAAAAAATTTAAATAAAAATCTTCCAATTATGTCATGTTTGACTGACTTTTATTTTGAAAAATAAAGCAATTTTTTTCAAAAAATAATAATTAGAAAATTATATATAATCTTCATAAAAGGACAGTCACAAAGGAAACAAATAATAAACTACTTATATGGATAATTTTATAATTAAAACAATTACAGTATCTTTGAATTTAGAAGATGTATGGATTGAGAAAGACAAAGAAATTTTATCTCTATGTTAATTATCATATATTAATCAAAAGTTAAAATAAAATTTCTTTAATTAATTCTCATTTATTCATTATTTATTTTATTTTCATGAGTTTTTATTTTATTGAACGTGAATTAAAATAAACCAAAAGTTATTAATTATAGAACTGGGTATAAGAAACTGTCGAGATACTAACTTATTTTTTATTTCTTTAGAGTATTTATATTTTAAACAATAAAGAATATTTATTACAATTTTTTTGTATGTCTGAATATGGTAATTTGTTTTATAAGCCAAGCAGTTTTTAAGAGGATTTATTTAAGCAGTATACTAATATTTTATTTTTTAATTATATTCATTACTTTTAGATAGAAGTTTTAAGATATTTGCTTATTATTTTAATTACCGTCGATGCCATTCTTTAAAGAGGATTTATATTAAATGAATACGCCATTTCTGATAATTGTTAGAGATTTAAAAGTTAAATTTGAAAGAAAATAATCTAAATTTATTATAAAAGGAAACACAAAAATGAGTATAATGTACTTACTAATATTTTCTTTTCTTTCTTTAAATAATTATTTTCTGAAAGAAATATAAATATATAAAAATTTATAAAATTAAAGTGATTCTTGCATTTTCCAAGACTTTTATTTAATTTTATTTCAGATTTATTTTAAGAATAAAAGGAATTTTTAATGTAAAAATAAGAATTATAGAAATTTTAATGATTTTGGGGATTTTGCTAGGTCTATAGCCTTCTAATTGACTTTTGATTGATTTTCTAAAATGAAATTAATTAAAATTGAAATAAAAAATGAAAATTGAATTGATAAAATAAAAAATTTATATTAATTTAAAATAAAAATAAAATGAAATTTATAAATATATTTGTTTTGAAATATATTAGTGTTTTGTACTTAAAAGGCTCTCTATCGAATTACGAAAAAAATTTATTTCGCTATATATTTCAATATATATTTCAAATTCTTTTATAAAATTACATTTGTCACTACATTGCTTTATTTTCTTAGACATTTTGACGTTTGAATTTATTCGGATGAAAAATAATATTGCATTCCCGATAACCCTATTTTCTTTAACTATATTTTTTTAAGCTGAAATATGGAATTTGCAAAGAAAAATATGCTTATTTATTTTACTGTCATATGAAGAAATCTTGATTTGGACAGAAGTAAAATTGTGATTTATATATTCTGTCGTATTTACTTGATGAAATTGGTTTTTCTCTTCTTATTTTTAATTTTCAAAAATAATATTTCCGGTTTATCAAAAATTGATTATGAATGCACTCAATAAAATATATAATATATATATATATATATATATATATATAGCCCAGAATCATATTGAAATATTAGAAGAAAATTATTGGAATATAGATTAATGTTAGTAAAAGAAAACTAATCATTGATGTATTTTTTTATTAGATATATGAATGAAGTTATTTTATTTAAATTAATTTAAAAGAGTTTTTTCATTTACAACTATACATGGGTCCAAACGATGTAATATAAGTCCGTGCTATTAGTATAGGAACACACTGCAAGTTCATGCATGGATAAAGAACATGAGATAAGTTCCTATTTATTATTCAATTAAATTTACAACATCTATATTAATAATGTAATTTAACTTATCATGAAAATATTTTCTAAATATATTTGTCAATTCCTTTGATATGAATTTAATAAAAATAATTTCAAACAAACATAGAAACGCAAGAATTACTAATTATTTGATAAGAAAATTATTTACCGAAATAGAAAATAAATATGAAAATTTCGGAAATATGTTTATTTAATTATTGTATAAAGATTTGAAAAACCTTTTGGAAAGAATAGGAAGTACAAAGCTTATTTGGAATTGTATGACGTTGCAGCAGATAAAATGCCATTTTAAATGCCAGAAGATGGCATTTTGTTTAAATTAATCAGGTTCTCAGTACCTTGCTCTTGTTCTAATAATTCCGTAGCCTGGAATAAGTAACAGTGTGTGACTAATGATTGTTTGTTTACCATATACGGTTCGCCAACCGTTTTGGTCATAATATCAGGCATTTAATGATAATTTTAAAAGACGGTAAGTAATGGGATATTTCTGGGAAACTGTTGTTGGGCTCTGCGGTGGCTAAAAGGTCGTTTAAAAGGTTATGTTTATTCGAAACATCTAACCGGATAAAAATTATGATATATGTTTCAAAATAATTCCTTTTTTCTCCAGCATGGAAAATAAATTTAATTAAACAAAACAAAATTCTATTTATTCTTTTCTTTAAAACTAAATTAATCATAAACAAATACCCGCTGCTCTTCATTTTAACGATCTTCAAGAAATTATCCTCATTTTATTTCTTGCAATTATTGACTCAGAATTTTCTTTAAATTTAACGTAGTCAACGATCAAGGAATAAAAAGACAAGGAAAAAAGTCAGAAAATTTAACTAGGAAACAAAGTCGAAAAATTCAAGAATTAAAAACTTAATAATTCTACCAATTCTTTAGTGCAAATTATCTCGTGTAATAATTGCGTCTCAGATATTTCAAACATATTCAGAAACTTCTTAATACATTCCAATACATCATATGGCATAATTTATTTCCCAAATTTGCCTCTTATTATTATAATAATGAAAATCTTTTTTCAGTGGCTTTTGCCAGGAAGTTATCGGAGTTACAGATGTTCCTCATTAAGTAATTAAAAAATGAAACAATAAAGCTAGAATGAAATAATAAGATAAACTGTGCAAATATTTTTGTTTCAAAGTAAGAGTGATGGAAAAACCTTCATTTTGTTCGGCAAAATAAAAGTTAGAAACTATACCGTGGGGATAAGTAGCCACTTTTTAAGAAAAAAAATAATATCCTATAAAAAAAGAAAAGTCAAAGTAAAAAAAGGTATTAAACAAGAATATAAAAGAAAAAAACAATTAAAGGATTGGAAAATTTTTCATTTTTAAACAATCGGAGGATGAAGAAAAGTGTAAAAAAATTGATCCTCGTAAAATCTTTGATTTTTTTTCTTAAATGTTAAGTTCCATTAGTTATCTGAAGGTCTTAGAAAAACTAATGAATGTTAATAAATAAAATGTTAGAAATAAAAAAAATATGTATTGACTCGTTTTACAATGCAGATTTCTTTTTATTGGGAATTTATTTTGATGGAGTATTTTTTTAAAGAGACTGCTTTCTAAAATCCTTGTATTTCGCAAGGAAAAGAAAAGAAAGTGTAGAAAAAGAAAAGAAAAAAATAATAACATTGTAAGAAAGTAGACACACACAAAAAAAGAAAATAGAAAGCTTATCAAAAAGTTTGAGCAAGTGTCTGTGCTCTATTTACGTAATTACAAAGTGGCATTCGTTTTTTTTAATTGCAGAAAAAAGGGGAAAAAAGTATTATCTATAAAAATAAAACAAAATAGTAGAAAAAATTGGAAAAAACAGAAAAAATTGGTATAAAATATTCGTCAATGTATTTTGTTCAATTATTTCTTGCTTGACGAAATCCTTTTTAAAAGGATTAAAAAAATCATAAACGAAATGAATAAGAGTAAAAAGGGTATTCACTTCAAAAGGGGAAACACGAGCGAAATGCTTTTAAATTTATTCACGGGAGATTATTAGAGATTGAAAAAGTATTCAGTCATTTTAAATAAAATTAATTTTATGTATTTTGTGAGATTGGTCTGAGATAAAACAACAAATATTACAAAATCTCTGAACGACAACAATAATTAAAATTATTACAAATGACTTGATGTTTGGAACTATTTAAAATATTTACATATTACATTTTGCATTCAAAATAATTTTATTTCAAACAAATTGCTTTTGATGACTTGATGCTACGTTACATTTCATTAAATATAAACATAATGTAAAATTAATAATATTAAAAGTAAATAAAGATGCTAAAGTAGTAAAATTAAATGTAAATTATAAAATATTAAAAAAATGTAAATTATAAAATATTAAAAATAAATATGAATTATAAAATATTAAAAATAAATATGAACCATAAAATATTAAAAATAAATATGAATTATAAAATATAAAAAATAAATATGAATTATAAAATATTATGAATTAATTAAAATGATAAAAAATTAAAAATTAATATAAAATAATATAAATAAGTATATATAGTAAAATATAAAAAAATGTAAATAATAAAATATTAAAATTGAATATAAATAAAATCAAATACATGAGCTAAATTGTTTAAATATAAATTTATGCCCTTTTGGTAAAAATGTTAGAAACTAAAACCCTGCTGTTTTCGTTGCTTTGATTATGTTCTATTGTTTGTGTGCATGACTTCTTGTAATTGAAATCAGTCGCATGACGTTAAACCATTATTGAAAATGCAAATGTTTTGTTCTTCTTCCTTATATAATCCATGATATTGTAACTTTATTCTGCTATTCCCCTTGTAAATTACATGCATAATAAATAAAATCGAGAAAAAAATGAAAATGGTTTGAACTTTAGGGCAACAAGGTAATTTGTTATTTAAAATTAGATAAATAAATACTTTTTTAAAACATGTCGTAATCCTGATATAATTTGTACCGCTGTCACATTGGCATCATCAAAAAGACAATTCTTTAAATTTTGAAACAGTGTAAGATTTATTTTTGTAAAATAATAAATTCTCAGAATAACACCAAAACTCACTTTAAATTTTAGGGAATAAAAATTTTAATTACAATATTCAAAAAATAGACACCGAAATACAAATTCTCATTCTCAAAAATCGTAAATAGATGCGCCATATTTGGTAACTGCAAGTGAATTGTGTATCTTGTAAGGCCCAAACACGCACACGCATTAGTGGTGAAAGCAAAATAAATTTATTGAGGATATTTATAGAATTGTAAACCTATAAATTTTTGTTATAAAAGCAGAAATCTTAAAATAGTTAGTACAACTATAAAATTATATTAAATGCTGTTGTTGAATAATCTTTGAAAACGGATAAAATTATTTTATATTGATTATTACAGTTATTTTGCCTTATAATGTTATGATAATGAGATTAATTTTTGGAATCTTGGAATTTCTATACGAATAAAAGAAGCTATGTATAATCAGGAACGGATTCATGTTTTCATTAAAATCTTGTCTATTTGGAATCCGAAGTAATTTCTTTCAAAATAAAAATACATTTCCTTATTTGAATGATAAAGCTTCATAGTAAAACGATAAAAAATTCCTTAAATAAACTTTTAAGCTTTTGGTAAAAAAAGAATAATAAAAAATTGCATGTATAGATAGATACGCATGTATAGACCTATGATATAGGTTGAGCATAGTATAGTTTACATACATGAAGACACAATACATTCATTGCCTATTCATTGACGTTTATTCGGAGACATCTATAAAGGTGAGAAAAATTTTGTCAAAAGGATTGTCTTTGCTGCCAATGAAACAAAGTATGCGTTTTTACACTATTAAAGAGTTGCAAATTAGTATTGTGTTTTAACAATTCAAAAGAGTAACAAATTAGTATTGTGTTTTAACAACATGAAAGAGTTATAAATTAGTATTGTTTTTAACAATTCAAAAAAGTTACAAATTAGTATAGTGTTTTAACAGTATGAAAGAGTAACAAATTAGTTTTGTTTTTTAACAATTTGAAAGAGTTATAAATTAGTATTGTGTTTTAACAATTCAAAAGAGTAACAAATTAGTATTGTGTTTTAACAACATGAAAGAGTTACAAATTAGTATTGTGTTTAAATAATATAAAAGATTTACGAATTGTATTTTAACAAAAAGAATTACAGATTAATATTGTATTTTAATAGTATAAAAAATTTACAAATTAGTATAAGTTTTAACCATACGAAAGATTTGAGAATTGAGTTTTAACAATATAAAAAGATTTACAAATTGTGTTTTAAAAATATAAAAGATTTATAAATTTTATTTTAACAAAATGAGTTTCAAATTAATATTGTATTTTAACAGTATAAAAAATTCACAAATTAGTATATGTTTTAACAATACGAAAGATTTAAGAATTGTGTTTGAACAATATAAAAGAATTCCAAATTAGTATTGTGTTTTAACTATTTACAAATAGCATTGTTATTTAAGAAAGATTTACAAATAGCTTTGGGTTTTAACAATATTAAAGAGTGCCGAATTGTGTTTTAACATTATTGAAAGTTACAAATTAATATCGTGTTGTAAAAGTATCAACGATTAACAAATAGCGTTGTGTTTTAACAAAAATTTACAAATAGCATTGTGTTTTAATAGCATCAAAAATTCACAAACTGCATTGTGTTTTTAAAATATAAAAGATTTACAAATAGTTTTGTGTTTTAACAATATGAAGGAGTTACATGTTGAAGGAAAAATTTAAAATCGTTAACGAATTAAAAAGTTCTGAATATTTATTATTAAAATAATTTGTCTAATCTGAATATATATAAAAATATAAAAATAGAAGGAATTATTTACCATACTGATGCGTGAGTGAAAAAAAAAGATTTTATCTCACTAAGCTGCTTCAGAATCTAAAGATACGAAAAGATAAATTGAAATAAAAAATGATATACTAATAAAGAGAAAGCATGTATAACCTATCATAGATACAAAGGAATTATTTCTGATAAAAATAGAATTCAGAAAAATGTACAAATTCTTTTAGAGAAGCTGGAGGGAAACAAAAATAACAAATATTGTGTCGAAAAAAGATAATTTTAAGATACAGAACTTCCATTTATGGACAAAAAAGACTTAATTGCTAAAATATACGAATTTTTTATTAAATATTAAAGTTTGTAATTTTATTTTAATCTTCTGGTATTTAGCAATTAAACGTAGAAAGAAATATTAGAAATGAACTAAATAATTCCCCTTTTTCAAATATAGATATCTCCTATAGCTACAATATTGTGAAAGGATATTACATAAAACCTTTATTTTACAAAGCAAAAAGAAAATGCAAAAAAGAAAAAAATATTCAAGGGTAGAGCTATGAATAAAAAAAAAGTAACTGGCAGAAAAAGACGGAGAAAGTACCTTGCTCCCTTTTTAAGTAATTACCTAGTGTCATTCGCTTTTCATTGTAAAAAAAGAATTAAAAAAACAGGAATAAAAATCCGCGTGAATGAATAAAGTTCAATTATTTCCTGCTTGATGGATTCACATTTCCAAAGAATTAAGGAGAATTTGCGTAAAAAGATTGGAATTATATAAAAAAAGAATTCTCCAGGGCAAAAGGTAAACGATAAAATAAATAATAAACTATTCACATTAATAAGTTTTTGGATTGGAAAAAAATTGGGGGATTTCAAAATGGAAATTGAAATTGTACGTATTGTACAGATGTGTATTGAATATAAAAAATGTATTGAAATTTACTGCCGTGTTTTAAAGTCAAAATTAATTAAAATTTAATACAGAAATCATCATTCTTTGTGCATTGAATAAATGCGCGAAGATTTTACTTTTGATATAAGACAGGGAAATATCTTTACATTTTGAAGCAAAGATAATTTAATAACATTTTTATTGCAGCGTTCTTGATGATTTATTTCATTGCCGAATTTCAATTCTTTAGAAACACTTATAATGTAATAAAAATTATGCTTTTAGTTTTTTATAGTGGTTTATTTTAGTTATAAGTAAAAAAAATTAATTTGGTATTTGAATTCATATTTTATAATAACTATCTTAAGGCGTTTTATTATTAAAAAATGATGTTGTTTCCGCTACAATTTGGATTATTTTATACAAAACTTATAATATAAAATTCTGAATATTTTATACAAAACTAATAATATAAAACTATGAATATTTCATACAAAACTTCTAATATA
The DNA here is from genome assembly GCA_026289955.1 of Argiope argentata. Lineage (NCBI taxonomy): Eukaryota > Metazoa > Arthropoda > Arachnida > Araneae > Araneidae > Argiope > Argiope argentata. The sequence goes on from JAOUZG010044158.1 coordinate 3,760,951, forward strand.
AAATTATGAATATTTCCTACAAAACTTCTAATATAAAATTATGAATATTTCATACAAAACTTCTAATATAAAATTATGAATATTTTATACAAATATATTTTATATCTGAAAAAATATTATAAAAGCACTCCCAAAAAATTCTAGATTTTGAAGTTTCTAACTTCCTTCAAATTGAATGTACATTTTCTTTGAGGGTAGTAATAAAGATTTTGATAAAAGGAGTTGCAACTCATAAAATATACTAAAAATAATACCTTCAGTTTTTTTATATTGATTTCTTCTTGTCATAAGTTTAAAAAATTGAGTTCATTTACGAATTTAATTACTTTTTATTCCTCCATAATACCTTTCATCATAAGTAATTATGCTATTTTTAATAGGAATTTTATTATAATATACACAAATATTATGAATATATTTTTCACTAAACTTTTTTATAACTACAAAAATTATTACCAAAAAATTCTGGATTTTATAGTTTCTAATTTTCTCAAATTGAAATAAAAATTTATTTTACATATGTAATAATATTTTTTAAAAAAATTATATTAAAAATTATGCTTTCAGTTTCTGATGGATTTCTTTTATTCAAAATGAAGTTGCTTTATAAATTTAACTTTTTTCTAACATTTAAATTTCTTTCATCATAAAAAATAATCTTGCTTTCGATTAAAGTTTGATTATTTTATAATAAAATTGTATTATACTAAGGTTATAAATATATTATACGATTTTATTTATTATCTGAAAAATTATAATAACAGAGTTTTAAAAAAATCAAGAATTCTGAATTTCTTGATTTTTTCAAGAAATTCGGTTTACATTTTCTTTAATTTTTCCTATAAAATTTTGAAAAAAGGAATTAAAAGTCATATAGGAAATAAAAATTGCAATTTTTCTCAGTACAATTATCATGATTCTATATAATTTATTCGATTTCTAAGGAAGTTTAATGATTAATTTCAAAAATTATTTTCTAGAGTTATGTAAACTTTTTGAAAAAAAAAGATGCTTCGAAAATGAATTTCCTTAAATTCATCCTAAGAGTTAAAAAAATTCATAAAAAATCAAAAGGAAATATCGCAATCTATTCCTTTTTTGATCGTTAGGGAAATCGTTAGGGAAAACTTCATCATATATGAGTTGATCTCTGCAGTACTAATTAATTTCATAACGAAATCCCCAAAAAATACATAAATACGTTAATAATTCCCCATTTGTCATACATACCCTTGAATAAAAACATTTCAAATTTATTACGTTCCAGTGTTTGTTAATTTCTACATAACCCGCAATTCACTTGCTAAATCAGGCATAATTTATAATTTAAAACTATACTTCTCTTCCTAAACAATATTAAACCACTTTTAGAAACGCAACTAATACGATAATCATTAATTGTATTTAACAAGTTTTGAAAACTCAACTAATTCAGCTTTCATTTCGAGAATTCAGATTTGTTATGCCTTGCAAAGAGCCCAGGCAGCGTCAATTTAACTAATTAACTTAGAAAATTATTTTCCGCACGGAAATTCAGTTTCGATGCTAATTATTTAACTAAGCGAAAAATTTTAATTATTCACAGAGAAATATCATGAGGTGCAATTAATAGGGGGTTTCTCCTTTTAACGTTAGTGCTGAGAAACGAATCGCCCTCCCCTCCAGTTACGTTAAGAAAAGACATTCTGAGCCCATTCTAGAAAGAAAAAGCTTTCAAATCGGTAGGAAATCCGAATAAATGGGTATAACAAGAAAATTGAAAATCGATACGCATTTTTGGCTGATTACCCGGTGATTTTCTGTACACATCAAACCTCTTTCCAGCGAACCTTGCTTCTGATAAAACTTATCATCCATGTTAAATAAATTCACGCCTTCTACAGTTACGATTTTAGATTTACACGTACGGAAATTTGAATAAGTTTTCATAAAAGGAATCAACACATCTCTGAATGGCATCAATGGCAAGACTTGACTTGTGTTCCTGAATTTCTGCCACATTGATCGCATTTTAAATTAAGATCTGCCTTATTCTTGCAGTGTGTGTCATTTTCTCTCATTTTAATTGGTGCTGTTTGTTATTATTATGATCTTTGAGGTAGAAAGTTGGGGACTTTATAAAATGTAATCTAAAGGGAAAAAATTATAATTAGAAAGCAATTGGATGGTTACTGGTAGTTAGAATCTTATTATCATGTGAGAACATAATGTTGTTTTGGTTTGAAGTTCTTGAAACCTCAACAAGCCTTACGTGGGTAACTAATGGACGATTTATCGCTTTTGAGGTATTATTTTTTTTCTTATAGGGTTATTAGAAAATAATGAAGTAAATTGTCACATTTGGCGATTTATCTCCAAAAATTCTTTAAAAGTAGAAATTTAGAAAAGAATAGAAATTTAAAATAAAATAAAATAATAATATTTAAATAAATTTCAAAAGTTTAAATCAATGGCAACGTTGTTTCATTTTTTAGTTGTTATTAAAATTGTTTGTATCCTGTTTGTAGATGATGTTGAATTTGTTTCAGGCTTTTGAAGGCCCAAATTAAAGCTCAGAATAAAAATGATTGTCACATTTGGCTACTTATCACAAAAAGTTACAACTTGGCATGAATGCTGGCAACATAGCCCGATTCTCGATATATCGACGGATGCATGTTCTGATTGTCAAATGATTGTTTCAAACATGTTTAAATTAGTTAAAAACTAAAGTTAATTTAGACAAACAATGTCTTAAAGATAATATTGTTCTTTGATGATAACATGAAATTTAAAATAGCAGATTTCACTAATTGTCTTAAATTACTATCCAGTTCCCCCTGAGTACTTGAAGTGTTTAATGATTATTATTCCTCACTTACCTTCATTATTCTCTCAACGAGGTATATTAAGTACGAAATGGTGATAGACATAAAATAATAAACAAATTATTATTTTTATAAACCATTTTTTATATATATGAATTACAGTGTCAATGGTAATGAAATTACTAGAAGAATCTATCATCTAATTTTCACACTGTTTTAGTGCATCATTAATTTTACTTTCATAATACCCTTGTAAATTGACCAGATAGATAATAGTTAGATTTTTTTTTGCTTTTAATAATGGATAAAAAGTAGGCTATTAAAAAATAAGGAAATATTAAAAGCTGTTTGATCATTGTAAAAATGAAAACGCATCGTTGAAAACTCTCCAATAAACCTTTTAAAAATATGTTGAAATTCAGAAAAAAATTCTAAGATTTCTAAATTGTTATCCATAAAAATATAATCTTTCAAATTTTAAAATGAATTATTAATAATATTGCTGCAATAATATTTTCGTAAGATATTATTAGAAAAATTAGTTTTAATTAACTATATTTTTTTAAAATCTGGAGTATAAAAATACAGGTTTTTTTCCAGTTCAAAGAAGATTTGTATCAAATTTTATTTTGTATTGCATGCAGCTTTCTCTGTAGAGTCTCTATACATACAAATGAGTCTAAATAGTTTACAGACATAAATTGTGATGAAAGAATGCTCATTTTCCAAAAGTTTTAAGATTATTAACAATAATTTTTAGCTCAAGCGTTTATTTCTATAACTATTCGCCTTTTGTTGCATAAATAATTGAAGAAAATGTAACAATTTTTATTACTTTTAAAAATGTTTTAACTACATAAACTATTTTAAATATTTTAACTAAATAATGGAATATAGTAAAAGAATGAAAAAGGAAAAGGCAGAATGAGCCGCTAACCAAATTTTGTCCTAATTTTTTCAAAAATTAAATATATTAAACTATGTTATTCTTTGTCTTATTTTTGAAAAATTTTGTATCTTTGGTTTACTTAAATTCCCAGAAAATCATAGAAAACATTGCTTACATTTCCAATATCATTTTAGCATTTTTTAATCTATTATTTAAAATCTAATAAAATTAATAATAAAATAAAAAAAGTAATAACATTATGTAATTAATTAATAAAAGTTAAATTATTAATAAATTATTTAAAAAATGATTAATAAATTATTAAAAATTAATTATTAATAAATTATTAAAAAAAGATGATTAATAAATTAATAAAAATTAAATAATTAATAAATTAATAAAAATTAAACAATTAATAAATTAATAAAAAATTAAATAACTAATAAATTTATTTAAAAATATTTAATATATTCTATTTTTTAGCTAGCTATTAGAATAAAAGAATGAAATAGAAAAATCTCCAAACCCTCAAATTTTACCCAATTTTTTGCTTTGTTCAATTCAGTGTATTTCTTTACTTTATTTTTGCAAGAATTATTTATAATTGTGTCATTAACATTCTTAGAAAATAATAGGAAACATTATTTCATATATCCAAAAAAATCAGTTTAAAAAATTAAAATCTAATATTAATAAGTAATTAATAAATTCATTAAAATATTAATTTACAAGATTATTTGCTTAAAAGAGAAAAAAAAATAATTTCCTTATTGAATACACAAAAAATTTGTTTTAAATTAAAATTAAATTATTGGGAAAAGGGGATACTTTTTTTATTACAAATCAGATTAAAGTTTTTTTTTTTTGTAATTTTCATGAAGATAAATAATGCTTAGAAAAAGAAAATTAGCATGTATATATTAGAAATTTCAATAGTTGTTGCAAATTTTTTTCATAATTTTAACTTTAATAACTTATTTATGTAAAAAATAATAAATTATGAGATCAAAATTATTTTTATTTATTATATATCCCATTTAAATAAAGAAAATGAAAATCCAGAAAAAAATAAATTTCTAATGTAGTTGAATGAATGAACATAACTAGAGAAAATACAAAGTTTAAATCCAAATAAATAAGAAATATATTGATATGAGTCATTTCATAAAAATTTGAAACGATGAATGTAGAGAAATTTTGATTTATTTTGTCACAAATAGTCTGTAGTAAATTTAATTCATTTCCTCAATCGAATACACTCGCTCAGAAAAGCATTACACTATTTTTCCAAAATTCGAAATTGTTAAAGCCTTTTCAATTATCAATATTATCCACGTGAACGAGTTTATTATTTGTTTCCCTCTTATCTGTCTTTCCGTGAAGGGTAATACTTATTCCTATTTTTTTAGTTTTATTCTCGATCCCAATAATTCTTTTGGAATGTGATTCCATGAAGCAAGAAATAATTGAACTTAATCCATTCACAGGGACTTCCGTACTTTGTTTTATTCATTTTTTTGCTCGATTTTTTTCTTAATTTTTTTATTCCACTTTTCAATGATAAACTAAAGATACTTTGTAATTACGTAAAGATAGGGCAACGCTCTTGTTCAAACCTTTTTTTTCACCTAATTTTTTTAACCCCCCACATTTTTTTTCTTTTCTTTTAACTTGAATGTTTTATTGTTCTTTTCATATCGTTTACTTCAGGAAATATAAGAATTTAATAAAAAGTATTTAAATAATATTTAAAAAAATTTCTGTGTAGAAATAAAAAAAAATGTACTTTTAACATTTTTTTCTTTGAGTTTTTATAATATATTTGAAGATTTTAAGATAATTAATGGAAATGAGAATTTTAAAAAAATAATGCATGATTTATTGGTTTTAATTATCCTTATAATTTTTATCCAATCATCTAATCGTTCTCCCACTCAATAATTTCCTTTTAACTTTTAAAATACTTTTTATTTTTTGTTCCTTCTAATGCTAGCTATTTTGAAACGAATTTTGTTATTTAAAAAATGCATTCTCCACATGTAGAAATTTATATTCAGAAAGTTATTTTTCCATAACTTTTTTCTACTCAATTTCAATTTTGTGATTAGCTTGTAATTGATAATTTTCAATGGTCTTAATTTTAACGTCAAGGATTTTAACGTTTTTTTTTTAAAATTTTTATTTCATAATCTGATTCCGAAGTTCTTTTAACTCGAAATACATAAGCGATTAATGGTTTTTATTGTTTTAACTTTTTTCATTTTCTTCTTTCAAGAAGTAAAAATCAATTCATTTTCAATTTAATAAACGATCGTAATTATTTTCTTTAACATTATTATTTTTAAAATTATTTTTAAATTTATTACATTGTATTTACAGTTACATTTATAATTAAATTCTTGTTAAATAAAGAAATCAATCTGATAAATATTAGTAGACTAAAGGCATAATATACTATGTAACTAACGATATCTTTTTGCCTAATTAATATCTTTTACCTAAAGTTTAAAATATTTTGAAATATTTCATGGAGCCGACTTCAAAATTTATTTTAATTCTTTTACAACTTCCGTCGTCCACCCTTAATTTGGGTGAACATTTTTTTTCAAGCTATAAAAAAATTTGTATATTCAGATGATATAATGAATTAAAATGCTATCCAAAAATGATCATTTTGATAGAAAATAATTCAGAACAAATTGAATTAAACTTTAACTTTGTGTTTTGCGTTATCTATAAATATATAATTCATATAATTGGGAATCGTATTTGAAATATATCAAGTTACTCCTTTTCAAAACATAAAAAAACGAGTATATCCTTGGTTATAAAATCGGGAATAAACCTAAAATAAATGAAATACAAATATTACTCGAAATAGAATGTGGTCACCCATAGTAAGAATCATTGATATATCTGAAAAATAAACTTCCTTCTACAAAGCTTTAATTTTGCTAAAATATTTTTGAAAATATATATTTATTATTAGAATATTGTTTTCAAAATACCTTCAGTTATTCATGTTGTTGGAAATGAATGTTAATTTTAAAGTTGTAACAAATAAGATTTCTTAAAACTTGACTCCTTATATTGTTTTTTTTTAAATTTGGGTTTTAAAAAATATAAGAATTAGGTATTAAAAGTATTCATTTTATTCAAACAACGTATTTTTAATTATTATTGCTGTTATATATATAAATCGATCATTTTTACTAATTAATTTAACAGAGAGGATTTAATTTATTTTCTCCAGTTTTAAATAATAATATTCTTTCATTATTAATTTCTATCTCGACAACTAAGATAATGTGGGGATATAAATTCAATTATTTTCAATTCATTAGAATACAAATAATTGAATAAATAAATATATATATGTATAATCTCTGAATATGTTTAAATTATTTTTTCATCATTAAAATGTATTATTCATTTATTACAATTAATTTACAAAATAAATGATTAGATTCGTTTAAATAGCAGATTTCGTCCTTTAACAAAAATTTAATAAATTGAATGCTCTACTAGAAACATTATTTTAATTTAACATTAAATAATATATTACATTTGATTTATTAATTTTATATAAAATTTGGTTTCAAATTTAAATTTAAATTATTTAATTAAAGTTAAAATTAATATCATTCATTTTTATAGTCAGAGTTTGTTGCTTTATATTTAAACAATATTACAGCATTCTCTTACATAAATCTTCACATTCTTGCAGGAAACACAATTAAAAAATTTCATTTAACTAGGGAGTGACAGAGCCTAGTTGGAGCCCGGGGCAAAAACTTCTTGGGGGCCCCTTCTGCTTCACTCTTTTAGAAATTATGGACATTCATTAAAGAAGGAAACGTAAAATAAAATTTATGTTCGATTTGGGGGCCCCCACTTCTGTAGGAGCCCGGGACAACTGCCCCGTATGCCCTGCTTTAGTCAGTCCATAAAAATTTCTTTCGAACAACATTTTAAATGAAAAAAATAATAATGATTCTTTTATAAAATAATTTAATACATGAAATTAAAATAAAATTTAGTTTTCATTGATATGGAAAATGACCGAATTTTATGTGTCAATCTAATCCTGATTTTATAAATTTTTCATCACTTTTTGGAATAAAAATTAGAAAAAATTATCTATAATTAGTTATATTACAAAGTTCTATTTATTGATAAGAAAAAGCTAATAATAAATTGGATTTTTCCAATTTTTTTTCTTACCAAAAGAATTTTAGAGTATTAAAAAAAGAATATTGTGAATTACGATAAAATACTTTTAAGCAACTGAAATAAAAATAATTAAAATAACAAATTATTAAAAATATTTCAGCTTATTTCACAGCATTCAATTACAGAGAAGAAAAGTTTAAAGTTTAGTAATTAATTTTCTTCTCAAATCTTTATTTTCTACTTTCCAAACAAATTTTTTAAAAATCATACTAAAATTATGATATAGCTTTTGTAATATAAATTCCATATTAAAATCATAATTGAAATTTATTAACACTTGGATGGATTCAATAATATAAATTGATATACTTATGTTAAATTTTAATTTATTACCCTATAAATAGTATGTAATAAATTTCATCATTTTCTCAAATTATCACTATTAATCAGTAAAGCGCATAGCACTATTTCCGAAATTTGAAATCATCGAAACCTTTTCAACTATCAATATTATCCACGTGAATGATTTTATCATTTATTTCATTCTCTGTTTCTCTTACCGTAGGGGAGAACCTTTTATATTTTTATTCATTTTACACAACTTCCCCTTAATTCTTTTGAAATGTGATTCCGTCAGGCAAGAAATAATTGAACTTAATCCATTCACGAGGACTTTCTAACTTTTTTATTTCATTATTTTTGTGCGATTTTTTTTCTAAATTTTTTTTCGTTCTACTTTTCAATGAAAAACGAATGACACTTTGTAATTACGTAAAGAGAGCGTGAGGTACTTGCTCAAACCTTTTTTTAAAGTAATTAAAAAAAAAAACCTTGATTTTTTTCTATCCTTTTTACTTGCAGTTTTCACTGTTCTTTTCTTTTCGTTTGCATTAAGAAATTCAAGGATTTAAGAAAAAAATTGTTTTAAAAATATTCTCAGAAAATCCCTAATAGAAATAAAAAATGACACTCTTAACATTTTCCCTATGAGTGTTCATTAGTTTTTCGAAGACTTTAAGATAATTAATGGAACACAGATTTTTTAAAAAAGATATTGCTTGATTTTACCGACTTCAGTTTTTTTTCTAATACATTTTTTTCATCCCCTGTACTACCTATGTTTTTTATTCTTAAAAATTTTTAATGTATTTTTTTTCCTAGTCTTGTAAAGGAAATAGTCATTTTTTTCAGGGATTTTTTTCTTTTTTCCCTCCTTTTTTTAAACTAAAAAAATGTTTTTTCCGAATGTAAAGACTAGTTTCCAACGCATCACCTTTCATTTTTTTTGAGTGGATTTATCCTTTTGTATCGTTCAATATACAGCACATAATGAGTGTATAGTTGACCATTCTTATTTCGTTCTTACCAAAGCGTTGATTTTTTTTATTCCATGGCATGCATCTGTTATTTTTTTTCTTTCTTAAGTCGTCGAGTATTGCTAGGAGAGGATGCGTTTTATTGTTATTAGACTTTTTATTCTTTTTTCTTTCTTGTAAGGTGTTAAAACATAGCTTAACATTGAATTAGTGAAGATAATATAAATTTATTTTAGTGGCAAAAACTTTTATTACCTTTTTACCTTTTTTTAAAATTGTCCTTTAATAAAATAAAGAGATTAATACTATCTGCTGTAATATACTGCAGAGTGGTATACGATTAACAACTGACGTGTTCTTTCTAATTAGTTGTTTTTAATGACTTAAGTCTAATACATTATCTTAAGACCGTATTTATCTGTTTAACGAACCATTTAACTGTCTGTTTATTCTGGTTAGTTTCCGATTTTCTTGATCCCATTTTAATCTTATTAACCATTTTATTACTTTAGAGCAATAAAAAAAAGACACCTCACGCCACTTTTCGAAATGAGTTAAAATAAAACCAACAGTTTACCAAAAAAAGAATGAATTATTTGCTAGATCATAATAGTTCTAATATAGATGAACATGTATGAAAAATGATAATAAAAAAATTAAATATTGCCTATGAGACCCTAATGAAAATTCCAAAAAATTAATCCAATTTGAAGTGCAAGATATAAATTTATATTTCTAAAAACAAACAAGAAAATCCTCCAGTTACAAAAAAATTTGTCTGAATTTAAGGGCAGGATCCACAATCTTTGCAACATATGGAAATTTGAAGTTTCCCGGTGAATATCACCTGAGCCGACATTTTGGCATAGTTACCTCTGCTTCCCCGTGATCTGGGCGTCCCGTGTCCGAGTCCCGTTTCGGGCATGGTTGTACTGCTTTTGTGTTTTATCTGTGATGTGTGTGAATGTGCCTCTCCTTTAAAAAGGGATTGTGCAAGAGAATGGGACACATAAAGTAGCTAGTCATACTCTTGGCCCAAGTTGGGGCTACTGAAAAAAGAGAGACGCTCAATCGGCTTAAATCGCTGACAGGCATGTCAGCGGGTTCGAAAAGTGCCATAAATAACAGCAACAAATCATCACGTGATTATGAATGTTTTTATTAAATAAATGTAATTTTTGAATATTGTGAAATGAAGAAGCCAGATTTATGAGGTATGAGTTTCAGCTTCACGGGATTAAAATATGAAATTAGTTTTGTTAACCCTTTCACTATTAACCGACCGTGCAAATTTTATCCTAGCAAGTCGTTTTTTGCTTCAAACAAGGGATGTGGGATGTAAAATGAGTTGTTATAAGGATATCCCCGCTTTATATTCAAACCTTCTATATCGAAACAAAAATCGAGCAGCCAATACGGAATTTGAACGTTCGTTTCTGCCGTGTCGGTAATGAAAGGGTTAAAAAATGTTGTCAGTAAGGATTTGGTGTACATTAATTTTGATAATAAATGCTAAGCGGTTTTTTTGTTGTTCAACAAGAAGTGGGATTTTAATGTAATTTTAATTTCGATCGACATCTATTCCTAATTCAAAGATAAGAAGTTTATCCAAACTTAATTCACATGTTGCTGTAAAACGGCAATCTTAATAATAATAAAGAAAAAAGTGTCTGTGTGTTTGTGGGGTTCATATATAATTAAGACGATCAAATAGTTACCTAAGAGCAATTTTCGTGAATCTTCAATTACTTTTTAAAAAAAATTAAACAAAATTTTTTGACGTTTCTCCACTTTATCGTATTTAAATTGCAACATTTACTTCCTAATATATTACAATTCAAATACGAGTTTTAGGTCATCCTAATATTCAACAAAATATATATTTTAATGATTACCATTTTATTGCCGTATAATTTTTCCGCTTTTAAAAAAATTTTCAAAACAAAATCGTATTTATTTCTTAAAGGAGGATCAAATCGTTTCTACCATTGTTGCTATTATTCCATCTTTTTTCTAATTACAACGAAATTTTATTTCTGAACCAAGCAATGGCAAAATTTCTTAAAAATGCGAACAGTTTTAAGCAATGCTTCTCTATTTTAGTTTAACTAACTCTATAATAATAGAGAAAAAAAACATATTTTACAATGAATAGAAAAATATAAGACTAATAAAATCGTATTAGTCATATGTGAACAAAAATTTAAAAATTATATTTAACCATTAAATCCTTTTATATATGGTTGCTTTAATTTCTTTCACTTGCAAGCTCTTTTAATTGTTGCTGCTTAATTTTGTGATTAACTAACTGTATAGTAATGTATAACTAACTAACTGTATAGTAATTACATTGAAGACAAAGACTAATAAAATAGTATGAGTCATATGTGCATCAGGATTTTAAGTTTAAAAATATTTTACAATGGCATCCATTTATGTAAAATTATATTAATTTCTTAAAATTGAGAGAACTTTTAGGCGTTGATGAGTCATTTTATGTTAACAAAACTCTATAAGAATGCGGTAAAAAAAGAAATACTTAGAACAATGAATAGAAAAGAATAAGACTAATAAAATTGCGTGAGTCACATGTGCACCAAAATTTAAAATTTAAAGGTATTTTACCCAGCATTTATATATAATTACCTTAACTTGTTAAGAGTTTCATTAGTTTTAGAAGCTGCTGAGTTATTCAATGTTAACTAACTGTATAAGAATTCAGTCGAAAAAATGATGGGAACAATGAATTCCAAAGCCCAAGACTAATAAAATAGTATGGGTCATATGTGCACCAAAGTTTAAAGTTTAAAGTAATTTTTCCATGCATTTATATATAATTACATTAATTTCTCACAAGTCTGAGCAGGTTTAGGTGTTGCTGAGTCCTTTTATGATAACTAACTGTGTTAGAATACAGTCGGAAAAAAATGAAGGGAACTAATAAAATAGTATGAGTCATATGTGCACCAAAATTTAAAGTTTAAAGTTATTTTGCCATACATTTATATATATTTACATTAATTTCTCACGTCTGAGTAGGTTTAGGTGTTACTGAGTCATTTTATGTTAACTAAATGCATAAAAATTCAGTCGAAAAAATGAAAGGAACAATGAATTGGAAAGTCTAAGACTAATAAAATTGTATGAGTCATATGTGCACCAAAATTTAAGTTTTAAAAATATTTCATTAATTACAGTTCATTAATTCTTACGAACGAACTGGTCGTCAAAGGCGACTAAAAAATAAATTAAGTTAAACTAATCTAAAAAAACGTAAGATTGAATTCCATCTCGGGGTCACCAGCGCAGTTTGTACCCATCCCCTTCTGGGGCATGCTTTTCTCGACGTAATTTATTCATTCCTTCACTCCCCGACAAGACAAGCTGTCTGTTTCGGGATCCCGAAAATTTCCAAAAAGAGAGCAGCACAAGTAGAAACGATGACAATAAGGATGGAGTGTTTGGTTTGGGCTAAAAGATAAAAATATCGTAAAAATAGTTCGAATGTCAGCCGGGATAGATAGTCATTTCTCACGTTGAATAAAATGATGCTTAGAATATAAAATGTATGAAACGCTTTTTGGAGAACGGAACGGTTCCGCAAAGATATTGTTCGTACGCCTTTGCTTTGGCTTTTGTAGCTTTGTTTAGTTGATTTTATATATACATATATATATATATATATATATTCCTTGGAAAGTGCGTAGTTTTTTAACTTTATTTCCAAGGTATCATTTAGGGAATAAAACGCTTCCATGCATGCCAATGCTGTTTTGAGGATTCCGGGGTTCTCAAAATATTTCATTTTTATACTCCGTTTCATTTACTTTTTGTATTTTATACTCGAGATTGTATAACAGATAATTGATGTCAACGATGCGAAGCACTCAGTAAATTGTAAAAGTAGTTTGGATTATGGTAAAGCGAAGATTTTTATTTTCATGACTACATTTTATAGTGCAATTCAATTTATCATCCATTTTTATCTGAAAGTTATAAAATAAAAGAGAAATTGACGTAACTGTTTATTTATAATATTGAAATGATTTTGTTTTATATACTGTTTAATAATAAGAAAAAAAAGAATATCTCTACTGATAAAAGAGAATGTATGCGTAAGTTGGCTCTCTACGTGATTAGATATTTGGAGTTGGAACTATCAGATTTTACACAAACATGCTTTAGAGGATAGGAATGGGCATATAATTATTAATTTTAAACTATAACTTCTTTAAATAATTAAGAAGCAGTTGAGGGTTTCCCATTTTCTTGAGGAAAATACAGGATGGCTATAGATAAACTGACAGTGCTTACGTGTTCTGTAGCGCGATCTATTTGAAAATCAATACGAATATAAAATTACATTTTATTTTGCACATTAAAATCATGTTCAATGTGGCTGCCGTGTTTGTGAATCACATATTGCATTCTGTTCAAAGTATTCACAACAGCAGAAAGTAACATGTCTGCAGGAATTTACGTTATATAATATCCTTCAACTTAGCCAGGTCCTGGACAACTCCTTGATAGACATTGGAAATTTGAATAAAGATCTTCTTTTGCTCAGCGTTCTCTGTTACTCAGTAAGTGAAATTGCAGATAAAGAGACTTTATCGGTATTTACGTAATTTTTCCGTTTTTTTAAAAAGTGTTGCCATATTGCACTTGAAATAAATCAGCAAATGTGCAAAATAAAAGGTCATTTTATTTACGTATTAATTTGCATTTGTTAACACTATATTTTCTATTACACAGTGCTACATATTGCCCTAGAGGTGACTTTTGGAACTATTTTTTTTCATGGAATATTTCGTCCCCCGTCTTGTTTAACCTTCCTACAAAATGTGGCGTCATTCTCGCAAATAGGTCGCGCTACAGAACACTGTGAGTACTGTCAGTTTAATTATGTCCACCCTATATGAGGAAAATTATTTTATACTAAACTTTTTTTTAATATTCTTTAATTGATAAAATTATCATATTAATAATAATAATTTAAAATTTATGCAAAGGTTTTTTCAAATTTTCGACAATTTAAAAAAAATATTTTTGCCATAATTTTTCCCCATTTATTTAACTGACACAAAATAATTTGAAATATTTGAATTGTTTCATTAAATAATATTTCTTTAAATGCATAGTTTATATTGTTGAAAGATATTGAAGAGATACTCTGTTTAACTCCTGCATAGTTACAAGTGAAAAGGATTTCTTTTTATTAATTCTTTCTATAACCAACAAAAACAATTTAGAATTACAGTTATAGCTACGTTTTCAATGAAATTTTGATATTATGGGACTCGACTCCTTTGGGTAGATATTTTTACATAATAATTGCAACAAGTAAGTGACAAATACAATAAAAAACTTCAAAACAAAGCCCAATTTGAACTGTAAAAATACGTTGTTGAGTGAACCATAAGATATTAAGATATCCTTGTGGTATTTGATTTAAATAAAGCAAAACCAATATTTTGAGTGAAGTAACTTGGTAGCCAAAAGCTACTAGTTTTCGCATAAAACGCTTTAAAATGTTTTTATAAAAAATTACTGAGAATCTTAAAACACTGTGATTTGAAAAACCATGTTACACGAATGGAAATAGGAAAAACCTAAATATTTATGCATTATTCTATATTTGAAATAAAATGATAAACCCTTTAATTAATTCTTACTTAATAATTAAATCTATGATTTCTTGATAATTAAAATACATTTATTATGTCTAACGTTTATTAAGTATTGGTCTATAAACTTTTTCTAATGAATTTCTTATTCCATTTAATTAAAGAACTATTTATCAAATACTTTTACTTAACATCAAACATATCTTTGTGTATAAATATTGCCTTTTAATGTTATATAAATGATGTTTAATATAAAGTTAAAAAATTTAATATTATATAAATGTACATGTATTAGATATTTATATAATATTAAGAGTACATTTCTGTACAAATATTGTCTTTCAAGAATAACAGAAACTGAATATGATGGGAAATGAATATGAATATGATGGAAAAAAATATTAAATTTAGAAATTCGCTTGTCGGCATTTTAAAATAATATTTTATTACAAATTTACCTAACAGATTACAGAATCAATACATAAGACTTCCTGGCATTTTTAAAGAAGAAGTTAATACTTGTGAAATTTGAGGAAGATTTTAAAGAAGAACTTGTTAAAACAATAGATAACTCATTTCAGGTGTTAATAATAAAGAGAATTTCATGATTTTCATGCATGCACCGCAAATTATTAAGTTCTCCTTATAATTTAATGTTTGAACATATTTAAACTCTTCAAATATAGTGACTATTTTGTCTCATAGACTGAAGCTTAAATTTTAAATTTGCAACTAAACATAATAATTAAGTAATTTAAAATGCAGACATTATTTGAGAACACTTCAATATCTCCGATATATAATTATGAGAAATCTTAAATCAAGAGGTTCCATCTTATTAGGAAGTTAATTCGAAATTATTAACGTATCCGTTCTATGTATTAAATCCATTCTAAGAGTCGCAAAATTTAATAATCACGATCTATTTAGTATTAAGTTACTATTAATGTTTTTGATATAATTCATCGTGCATTGATTCTTTTATCAGAATGTTTAAAAGTTTTGGTTATAATTATCAAAATTTCAAGTTTGTATACTGATTTCGTATTTAGTATCTAAGATGAGATAAGGAATTTTGGAATATAATTTTTAAAATTTATTTGACTTGAAACTAATAACATTTACGATCTGAATTTTGGTTTCATATTCAGTTTTTGAGAGCGAAATTAAATGAACTTCAGAGATAGTTAACCTTAACGTTCAATTTAAATATGGATTAATTAATCAATCTCTGAGATGAAGTACCTGTATTAATTGCTTTTATGATTTGCATTGTCCGCGATTTTACGGAAACGAGATGCAATAGCTTTTTAGGGTAAAGACCACTGAGCACCTGAGAGTAAAAGTCTGACTTAGCTCAGATGAAGATGCCACTTAATACACTTGCTTTCACAATCCCTTGTACACTTTCACACACCTTACTGATAGAACATAGGGTTAAGAACAACCACGCACGATCTAGGACTCGAACCCCCGGCTCCCAGACTACAGTGAAGACGCGCTACTCTTTTACCATGGCGATGTCATCAGCTGCTATAATACGGTTATAAACATGTCATTTTACGCATGATAAAAACAATTAATTTCTGAAACTTGTATAGACAAACTACTAGTGGCATAGAGTTAGTCAATCTTTCCCGTGAACTGAGTGAACCGGGTTCGAGTCCAGATTAGGGTGTGACTCTTCTTCTTCTGTGTTCTATTTATGAGGGGCGTGAATGCCCCCTGTAAAAAGCGTCTGCGCAAGCGAATGTGATAACTAAGTAGCTAAGTCGTATTCCTGTTCCTAGTTAGTGCTCCTTCAAAACAAGAGACGCTCATTCGGCTTAAATTCGCAGATGCATCAGCGAGCTTGTTCCAGGCAAGTGCCATTAGAAACAACAACAACATCAAATAAGTCTGTGAAATGTAAACCTCAATGGAAATAAAGCATAAATTGTCATAGCTCTGTAAATTGCTGAATGGTTTTGACACGTAACTAAAAAGCACTTCAATTCTTCGTGTGGCAAATAATCTTGAAATACTTTCCACTGTACAGTCTGTAAGTCTGTCAAATGTCTTCCTCACGTCATTTTATTTTCATTGAAATCTGTAGCAAAATATCATACAATATTATTCGATTCTATATTATATTTTTCAATAATAAAAATTAGTAGAACATTAGGCGAATATTCAAATTTGCACATAATTGCAGAATGCATGTTTGCTACTATAGTTAAGATTTAAAATTAATGTGTTTTAACGATACTTATTTTATAGTTTTCATGTTGAAACTTACATCAGACACCAATTTCTATTGAAAAAAAGTTTAAAGTTTTGCTTTCCTGACTTGACAATGAAACTTGTGTTACACCCTCCGAATACAGTGACTAGAATTGATGGTGAAATTCATGTGCACATAAGATTGATATATCTTAACGAGAGAGAGAGAGTTGAAAGTATTTCAAAATTCTTTGCCCCACGAAGAATTTAAGTGCTTTCTAGTTACGTGTCAAAGCCATGCAGCAATTTGCAGAGCTATGACAATTTATGCTCAGTTTCCATTGACGTTTACATACCAAAGCTTCATTAAAATAACTAGACACAGTAGACGTTAGTTTTCTCCGACAGAATATTCACCGCTTGAAGCCACCTCTGCGTTTTAATCTCTATTCAGTCTATTTTAGAGTGGCACGCGAATAGTTGACAGTCGTGTCCAACAGAGCGCTGGTAATGATTTGCACTTGATAAATATTCCATACAACAGTTTAAAATGTGGATTCTGTATTATTGGAATTGTACTCGAGCAATTATTTGTCCGGTGAATTATTGAACTCATGCATTATATAAAAGATGGGAATTTTAAATAGGCAAAGAAAGCGATTTGTTTGAAAAAACTCATTATTACATATTAGTTAAATATATTTATACATCGAAATATCTATATAAAAATAAATATAAACAAACTTCAAATCTTTATTTCGTGTCGTTTTAATTACTTTTTGATTTTTTTCATATGTATTTTCTCCGTCTGATTTTAAATCTTTCTGTGAGTAAAGATTATTATTCAGCTACTACAAATGTTAAAATTACCAAACGATAT
>JAOUZG010044158.1:3778854-3791428 GCA_026289955.1 Argiope argentata
AAAAACATTCACAATAAATAAATAAATAAGTTTGATGTGTAAGTAATTTGTTATATGGTATTTATTTTCTAAAATGCAACTTGTCATTTTTGAAATGATACACAAAATATATATTTAATATTGTTTTTAATATAATATGTTATTGCTGATTTCAATGAAAAAAAATCATTTGCACCCATTAATTAAGTTATAATTTTGATTCTTAAGTCTTATTATCTTTTGATTTGGTGATATAAAAATATTGAATGTAACTATATTTATATAATTGAACTTTTTAAGTATTGAAATTACAAACGAATTTTGCATACTATAAAATTAATTTGAAAAAGAAATTGAAAAAAACCGACGGAAGTTTTGGAATCACTAGACGGTGTTTTTAAAGCGAAAAATTGTTCGTAAACATGTGTTTGATATTTTAGTTATATATTATATGATATTTATATTATTTAGAAATTTTCACTGAATTATTACAGAGTTAATGAAAACACACACACAGAGAGAAATATATTTAATACTATTGTCGTTATCGTATCATGCTGCCACTTTTAATTTAAATAAATATATCAACGTTGTCAATTATTAGGCTTCATAATCTAGCTTATATTTTCAAGACAATTCTTTCAAATAACAAAATGCATATAATGAAAAAAGAAAAATCTAAAACTTCTACCATCTCTGTATTACAAATGGAAAATCTGTTTCTGATTTGGAAAAATTTCCATCCAAAAGCGTTGTTATCGGCGTTGATTTAATGACTTTAAGTACTTTGTCCCAAAGTGCATTACAGGATTTGTCTGCGCATAAACCTTTCTATTTTATGAAAGTTACTTTCTGACTTCAGTTCTCCATTACCTTAGAAGTTAAAACTCTGGAAATATTCTGATTTAAGCAGATGGCAATCAGCATTCTCCATTTTTGTTCTAATGCATATCGATAAGAAAATGTATTTGCCAACTTTTGTATTTTGATTAAAAGATGCTAATGAAAAGAAAAAGGAAACCTTTCGGAACTATTTTACATTTGTATTACATTTTTGATGATAAAATTGGAGAAGACATTTCAGAAGATGATATAAAATTTTAGAGGAGATAAGGAAAATAAGTAAGTTAAAATTCTAAATTTTGCTAAATTATGAATTTTTTAAAATTTATATTCAGAATATTTGAGCTGTTTTCTTTATAAAATCTTTAAATTGAAATTTCTAAGCCTACTTTTTGGGAAGTTAAAAGTTTTTATTTTTGTATTTGCATATGTTTAATGCTATTTTATATCTTTTGATGCTATTTTAAATTTTTTGATGTTATTTAATATATTTTGATGTTATTTTTACAAATTTTACTAATAAAATACGCATTTTTAAAATTTTATAAATTAATTCCTAAGTCATGCTTTTTGTTCATCTTTGGTATAGCAGTGTTTCAATATTTTCTATAATTCTTCAATTATAATATAGCTAATATATTCCATCAGAAAGATTTTATAGTTATTTTAATGCTTTAGAATTAAAAAAAGGAAATTTCAGCTGTTTTTAGTCGAATTACAATATTTAGAGTGGATAGAAATGTAGCTTGTTTTCAAATTCAACTAAATAAACTAGATTTCTTAAGTTCTTATCAAAATTTTATTAAATCATTTGATAAAATTCTAGCCATAAAAACCCTTCTTCTCGATACCTTTTTTTTCTTTAAAAATGTTGCCTATCTAGTATATTTTGGTTTCATAGATGTTTTTAAAAATCTTTTTTATGTAAATACTCAAAATTTTAACTATTTTTGTGCATTCTTCAAAAAACTCATCAACGTGATCACTTAAGTCAAATAAATATCCCATTCGCATTATAGAATCAACAATAAAATTTAGTTATTATTCTTAAAACTTAACTATTCATATTCTTATGAGGATATAAACTAAAGTGAAGAAAAAAAACATCATTTGTCGGTCATATTAAAACAGCATTTAAAATAAATTAAACAATCTTAACTTTTTTGAAATAACATTGTTTTAAGAACTAATAGTAATACAAAAAATTTGGATATTTTAAATAAGTCATTTCAGATAATCACATATTTTAATACGTCCTCACTTAATTCAACTTTATACGAAACGTTAAAACAAATTTTTTGTTAAAAACTTCTATCCATACAAATATTATAGCAAAGCGGAGCCTTGTGGTATTTGATTATTAAATTGTATGAAGCATAAACTGTATTTAATTCTCATTGATAATTAATAATTTCACGGTTTAAATTCTGTAGAGTCCAGATAATTTATGGTACATGTACGGAAATGACGAAATTTCCTTTTATTTTGAGCAGACGAAGGAACCCATCTTTTGTTCTGGCCGCAAAGTGACAAAATTCGTATTAGGTTCCTGTTTAGAAACATCAGGAAGATATTTGTTTCCTCCCAGTTAATCCTCTAGGAAAATTTGTGATAAAATGTTATTTTTAATTTATTAATAAGCGGATTTTCAAACTTAATACTTTTCCACTATACTTGCTTCAGTTTCTCGACTGATGAATAATATGTTTGCACAATTTAATAGACAAGAGATTTTACATGATTTTTATAAGCTACATGACATGACATCCGAATCATGTAGGTGATATGATTTTTTAATGCAATTTTAATTTTCTGCCTTTGCATTTTTTCAAAAATATGCCCAAAAGCAATTCACGTAGTTTGGCTACATTTTCATAAAGGATTTGAAGGTAAAGTGAAAGTGCAAAAAATTCTTCTGTTAAAAGTATTAAAATTCATATTCCCTAAGTTCTTAGGGAGTTATTGATATTTGAAAATAAAAGCAGATATTGTCCTTTAAATCTTGAAAATCTTTAGAGAAAATATGAGATTTGATAACTCCTTATTATTGTTTTAATATTTTGAAATTCCATATCAATAGAAAAGGGATTAAATCAAAAAAGGATTTTGATAAAGATTTTCACTTGTTTATATATTTAACAAATGTTAGAAATGTCTAAAAGTTGAGAAATGGATATTAAGATGCTTTTCTTTACTGGTTTAATTTAGTTTAGTTATATTATTATTGAAAAGCAAAAGTAGGACTATTTTAGGACTGACCTGGTAATTTTGAACCTCGGTCAGAGGACGATGAAGACGCCTGAATCTCCTCTCCACAAGACACACCACCAGCGGAAGGCCGTTTGACCTGACAGATTTAATGGGCAACAGACCCCCTTGCATAACTTTTCTTAATATGAAAATCACAAATGTTGTGAGAATTTAAAGATTAAAATACTACATTATATTACCTTATTTAGGCAAAGGGATAATTAAATTACAGGTATATCAGTTTTTATTTTAAAGTATTGGAAGTAAGAAAAAATGGATATTTTTATATTTATATTATATATTTTACTAATTGCTGAGATTTTTAACTAATACGGAAGGGATCTGGTTATAAAATTAAGTTTGATACTAGATTTATTATAATGATAGCCTGTGTCTACGTTGATCTTTCATAGATTATATAAACGCGCAATATCCAATCAATCCCAAGAAAATAACTTTGAAACATTTTGAATGCCTTCTATAGAAGCAAGTTTCTTGCTATCAATGAGCAACGAACAGCGTAGTAGTCACACTACTGACTGGATGTTACATTGTAATATTTTTATGATTGAACATCCTAAAGGCTCAATGCTATTATACTAAATCTTATCCCAAACACAATCTTCCAACCCAGGCCCTCCCCATCCAAGCTAATACTAAGTTTATCCAAAGATGGTGAATATATTCATTCCAAATATATTATTTCTCTTGTCACCTCATTTACTGATATTTTTTCCTTCGACATTCAAATCCTCGGTTTAACTAGATAATACTCTTACACGGCATCATTTTATTTCTTTAAGCCCCCCCCAAAAAAAGAGTAATCCTATTTGAAGCCAATTCCGAATTCTAACAGATCGGCTGTTTCCCCCACTCCCCCATCTCCTTCTAAATTCTAACTAAAAACGATAACTTTTTCGCGCGCTATTACCTTCGGATGACACAGGATTTCCAGATCACGAACTGGAGACGTCCCAGAGGAAGGATGAAATATGGAAAAAAGAGGCAGGGCACGGAAGGAACTCTCCAGTGTGACTTCCCCCCTCCCTTCACACTGGAATAAGAAAGAGACAGTCCCACGCTTTTAACCGAAAGAAGGTCGTAAACAACGAGTTGCCGAAAGAGGAAAAAAGAGGCAAAGCGAATCGCAGACGCGTCCCTATCTCAAGCTATTGACTTTCTCTTAATACCGACATTAAAGAGACTTATATGTTATTTTAGTTTCTTGTTGTGAACATTTTCGGATGAAAACCCTTCCGGCTACACGTAAATGGAGGCTTTAAGCCTGAGTGCAGAGATAAATGGTTAAGCGACGAATAAATCCCGACTCTGGGATTTTTCTTGCTGCTTTTTTCCCTCCTCACACGCAGTTTGCAGGGAAATCAAATGAAATGCCTGCGAAGAAAGGGGAATAAGGCGATTTTTAAAAGGGGAAGAATAGTTGATGGATTGAATTGGGAATAAGTTGATTAAGGAATTAAACGATTCACTTAAAAGGTTTCATATTAGAAAATGATTATTTTCAATGTTTCAAATGCTATCATATTATTATTTGTTGAATCAAATAGACAGTTCTGAAATAATGTCTGCTTTTTAAAGAATAATTTTGATACTGAAATACAAAACGTAACATTCTATGTCCTACATGAACAATACAATAACATACAGTTCTATACCTGAATGTTATACAATATTGTATTGTATAGTTCAAGCATGGAATTGAATGTTAATACATTCAGTGCCATACATGAACAATACAATATTATTCAATGCCATACATGAACAATACAATATTATTCAATGCCATACATGAACTATACAATAACATTCAGTGTCATACATGAATGGTATTGCAGTAGTTCAATACATGAATGTTATTGTATTCCACACATGAATGTTATTGTATAGTTCATGTATGACATTGAATGTTAATACATTCAGTACGATACATGAACTATACAATAACAGTCAGTGCTATACATGAATAATACAATAATATTCAGTGCCATACATGATGAATACAATAACATTTAGTGCCACATATGAACAATACGATACCAAAACCATAAAATCACATTCAACGCCTTTCATGAATAATATTATAACATAACCATACAATAACATTCAATGCCATACATGAACTATACAATAACATTCAAAGCCGTGCATAAACAATGCAATACCATAGCCACACAATAACATTTAAGGCCATACATGAACAATACAATTCATAGCCATACAATAACATCCAAGGTCATACATGAAAATTACTTTAACATAACCATTAAATAACATTCAATACCCACTATTTCCTGAAAAATATGGATTTATTTATCATTTTTACCCACTTTTATAAAAGTAAAAATAAATAATTTCGTGTAGTTCTCCTTTAATTTATAATGAATCAAAACAAATGCTCACAAAGTAAGGAAAGGAGATAGATTCCAAAACGGAAGATGAGTTGATAGATAGAATTATAGGCGAATTGAACTAAAAATTTACCTTGATAATTCTTTATTTAGAAAATGGTTATTTTAAACTCATTTATTTGAACATTTTATTTAAGAAATCATTTTTTGTCAACAGTATAATTTATTTAGGAGAACCAAGACACTAAAATTCAATACATTAATATTTAATACAAAGCATTTTCTTTATGAAAGCAGCTTATTAGTATGCGTGTCAAATCAAAACAATTCATGTAATTCATACAATTTTCAATGAATACAATGGTAGGTCTGTGATAAAAATATTGTATAATTGTTGGAAATGTGGTAAATTTGATTGGGTACCGTTTGACACCATTCATGTATTGATAGCGTTTGATACCCATAAATCAACGTTTTAAACTACATTTATAATTTCTCTCAAGAAGATGGTAATCAAATAATAGATTTTGATCTATTATTTTAATTATAAGTCGATCAAATAAAAGATATTATTTGATTAGTTCATTATTCATTTGAAGGATGCTTCCATATTGTTAGGCCATCATGTTCTAATAAATTATTTTCGAATTTCACCAGCTACAGAGATAAATTTGTTAAATGTTTCGAAGTAATACAATTTTTTAAGTAATTTGTTGTGTTTACTAATTAATAGATAAAATGTGTTCTTATATAAGAATTTTTTTGTTTCAATTCATGTTATTTGTTTCTTTAATCTAACTCTATGAATTAGTTGAATTATTTATTTCTTTGACAACAGAAAACAAATACAAAAGAATAAACATCACTCATTGATATTATGGATATTAATAGAAAAAATAACACATATAAATAAAAACATGACTTGTTTTTAATCACACAAACCTGTCTATAAAATTTATTTACAAAAATATTAAAAATGATTCCTGGTTTACCAGTGATCACCCTGGAGGCAAAATAGGTAATGTTCACAAAGTTTACAAACGGTGATTAGGTATTTGTAACTCAAATAATGATGGCAAATTCATATCTTTTTCTACCATAGCAAAGTATTATTTGAAATATGTCTCCCTTTCTATACCAGATGGCACACTAACTAATAAACAAAATCATTTTTTTTTGATGCACGAAAAAATAAAATGAAAATCCATTCGTGTATATTAATGTAAATTATTTTTCAATATTCTATTCCAGAAGCAAAATTCAGAATTAAAAATAATTCGAACAGTAAATTATTTTGCCAAGAGAGTAATATGAAACGGGAAACCAAATCAGCTACACAACTGATACTGTTAATGAAATGGCTAACAATTATATTAAACAGGAAAAAAAACCTCATTTTTATCACCGTAAATGAAACCATAATCGGATAAAATTAAGTACATTCATTTTAGAAAATGACTCAAAATCAAATTACTAAAGAAGCAGCATCAAAATCAAATTACCTTTTACAGTAAAAAAAAAAAATTGCAACTAAAGATCTTCGTTAAAATATGTCGCTGAAAAGTTATAATTAATTCCAGGAGGCACTGGACTCTCGTATTTTATCGATTAAGTTGTTCAAAACTTCCTTTTTTTCCTGTTTTCTACCTAATTATTCGTATTCTTTTAAAATAAGCGTTGAGGTCCATCTATCGTATAATTATGTCAATTTGTGTCATTATTTTGGCAAATGTCTCGGACTTTTAAATACATGTGTCGATTATGGAAAAAGTTCAAACTTTTATAATTTATCACGGAAATTGTTTTTATTTTCAAAAAATATCTACCTATTCTATAATTATTTGATTTTTCTTTTTTGGAAGAGGATGGCTTTCATCAAGTACTGATAATGCTGAAAAATAAGCAAGTCAAAGTAGTGAAACAATTCTGAACTTATTATTATTTATCATTATTTAAATGTATCGGAAGATTTCTGAATATTTTTATTTAACCCCTTTAACTGGTTTATTTTCTTTACTGGCTATTAAGTTGACACCTTCTATTTTAGGAATATTTTCTTATTTTGTTTCAAATTGGCACCCATTGAATACATGACTTATCTATGTATTCGAAGTAATTTTCATATTGAATTATAATCATTATGAGTGGTTTAATTTTAGCTCAGAGATGTCAAAATTCAATAAATCGATGCATGTACGGCATACGGGCAAACCTGTTAAGGGGTTAACTACGCATTGACTCAGATTATTCTTTCACTTACATTCATATAATACAAAACTTTTACGAAAAAAAAAGGAACTTTAGGGAAGAAAAGATAATTTCAAAATTTAAAATAAACATAAGAATTAACATTTGATAAACTTCAGATATTTGATTTAGCCTGATTCGAAATTACAGAATAATTTTGAAGTGATTACTAAATAAAAATACACAATTAATCTGAAAATTTCTGAAAAATTGTTTTATTTTATTAGCACATTGGTTCTTTGATTATTCTTTTAAATTATTACAAAACATAAATTATAATTTTTAAAATGTTCTTTTATTTAATGAAATGGAAGAAAATATGAGGTTTTTATTATAGAAATGTAATTCAATCTGCATAATTGGCATAACAAAAGTAAAATATCAAAAATAAAAAAAAATGGAGGGAAAATCTGAAAATAATTTTTACGACAGCTGTAATCACAACAATCATGATCAAGATTTTTTTAAAACAAATTTTAGCAAATAAAATCACACAACAAGAAAATGACAAAAGTATACCATTGGAACTAAATCTTGACTACTATATACAAATGAACATCAGGGTTTTCTCCATTAATAAGATGTGACGTTATGACGGAATATGAGAACTATTTCTGAATGCTTGAGATCAGAGGACAAGAATGACACCTGAGCTGGTAATCCCTTCTTCAAATTTTCACCTTCTAGCCAAAATTTATTGATCTTTGAAGTAATATTTAACAAGTATGAAATTCTTGACATAAACTGGTGTTACGCCTTTAACTTCCCAGTACATAATTCTAACAGAACAGAAATGAAAAATTCAAGAAAATAATAATAAAATAATCATTATAAAATTATAAAAAAATGAGAAAAATTGTAATAATTTATTTTAAAAATAAATGTAGAGATTTAATTTTAAAAAATTGCTGAACGTTTTAGATATAGAGGAGTGAGTCATTCATAAATAAATTTAAGGACATTCCTCAATATACTCTCATCTTCAACGTAAGCAGAAGTTTTGAAAACACTATCTTATTTAGCATTTTCTTGCATACATTGTAAAACATTTCAATTTTTATTTTATTTTATACATTATAAAACATTTTTATTTCATTTTATGCATTTTAAACGTTTTTTTATAACAAGCATTCATCATATTTATCACATGCTTTATCAAGTGAATTCGCAATAATTTTGAATGCAAATGTAACCAGTGTCGTTTATTTGACTGATGATACATTTTCCAAAATTCACAACGTCAGCAATGTGTAACACATTTATGTTACAATAAAGCATTTATGTTTCGACTATTTCATTCATCGTATGCTTTACAATTCCTCTCACATTAGAATTTTCAAGCTTTCTTTGCCAGTTTTTTTTAATATAAAAAATAATAATTTTGCTTACATACAAAATCTGAGTTTGTCGAAAAATTTATTACAGACAACTGTTCCAGAAAATACGTGTATGTGCTCCATTTTTATCTAGCATAATAGCATCTATTATTTTCCTACATTCTTTTGCGAGAGAAATTTTTGTAAAGACAGCCTATTACTGTGTTCCATTTCTAAAATATCTTTGTTATAAGTCTTCTTTACTTTTGTTCGGATCTTCTATAAGCTTTCACACGTCTATTCCTTACGAATACGAAATTTTTCAAGAATTGTAAAAGATATTTATAAAAAAATATATATAAATATTTGCTTTTTATAACAAACAGAATAAAATATTTTCTTTTCGTATAAAATTTTTCAGCATTTGAAATCCGTAATCCGTTTACTTGTCAACAAACATCAGGAGAAAAGAAATAAGTGTTTAGATATTAAACATATAAAATAGAGGTCTTATTAATAATTATTAATGTACCATTATACCACTATTAGAAATATATATTCCCATACGGAATTCTATAATTTTTCTTTTTAATGACATTTGTTATTTTTTCAGTCGAAGTAAATCTTCTACATCTTTGATTCAATCTTTGGTCTGAACATTCTACATACACAATCAATCTATCTTAAACTTTGTTTTTTAGCTTCTGCTCTTAGATTTTTATACATATTGTTACTTGTAGCATGAACAATTCTTTTTGTCCTTGAATTAATATTACTTTAATTCATTTCAATTACCAATCAATTAATTTCACACAATTAATTAATTAATTGCTAATCAATTAACTTATGTTTTTCTTATAGATTTTGATTTATTGCTGATTTTTGAAACTACTGCAATATATCAATCATATCAATAAAAAATTATTCATTCTTTAAGTTTTAGGACTTTCACTATTTGCGATTTCAAAATGAATTTTGAACGAGTTATTTTAAGTTCGATTTTTTAATGCTGTTAATTAAGTTGTGAGAAGATTTATGATTGTTAAAATATTACTTCTAAATGACATGGTTGTGTATAACGCAAATGTTTTTGGCATAATGTATTCGAATTTTGCTCCAATTGAAAAAACTAGATGATTGGAGTTGTATTTTTTTTTATTAATCCTTTGCAAATAAAACGACTTTTTGACAAATTTAATATGAAGTATGAGATTCAAAGCACAGATAATTGAGAAAAATTAAGTAAAAATTTTAAATTTTAGAAAATATGATTACTGCAGAATAATTTTTGCCGATAGTCACAAATAATCAGGATGCAAATCATTTGATTTCTGTACATTCAAAGATGCTAGTGTAACGTTTAAAAATTTTTCGTAGAATAAAAGCCTTGATATTACTTAAATTAAAATACTTTCAAGAACTTTTTCGGACATAGTAGAATAAAAGTCATCCATGATTTTACAAGTTAATTAATTTTTTAAAAAATAAAAAACCATTTACTTTAAAATCATTTATTTGAATTTAAAGTGAGTGAAACGATTAAACTATGCTTTTCAGTTGTAAAAATTGAAAACTTTACAATTTTAAGTGAAATATTTTAAAACACACTGTTACAAGCGGGCGAGTGCCGCGGAGGCCGTCGAAGTTGGCGACGTTTGATGTGGAACTTCGCGCTAGCCTGGTTAATTCTGCGAAATTAATTGTCTGGTAGCCACTGGATCGTACCTGAAGCGCCGCGTTGCTTCACGTGTTTTTGGGTTCGCTCGCTTGGATATATAAGGGACGGGTATCCGTAGTTACGGCAGTTAGTTGAGAGTTTTCTCTCGGAAGAGAAGCGTCTCGCTGGACTAGCGGATGATTTTTCTCGCTTGTTTTTGATGAACTTTGTTTACGTTTGCGGTTAACGTTGCATCATTGAGCTATCTGTGATTTACTGTTTCCTGTGCTATACGATAGCTGTTTTGCAGTCTGTTTTTATTGTGCGTAAGGCTTGCATTTACATCGTCAGTAATTGTTTACTGCTGGATGGTTTTTTTTATCTGAAGTTTTAGTTTATCGAGGCAGCCTGTAAATATCTGTAAATACATTTGTGTGTGCTGTTCTCAAGTAAAGTTCATTCATTCTGAACTCGCTACGCTAAAAATGTAACAGTACTTATAAATAAAACTTCACTTAAAGGTAAAATTTTCAATTAATATTGTACGTTTGAATTCTATTCCAGTTATTCTCTGCTTTTCAACAATATATTACCGACCAAAATTTTTTTAAACCATGACTTTTCTAAACTATGATCAGTACTAAAAACCATCCCGATGAAAATAATAATAATAATAATAATAATAAACAGAACTTGAATATATCTGATTAGGTATTTGGGAAATATAAATTCTAAGTTAAAATTTTGCTACATTATATCTTAAAAAAATATCGATTGTTCCAAATATGACAAGATGCAAATACTTTATTTCCTAAGTATCAATAATAATATCCGAAAAAGCTAGATTTCAAAAATATCAATCCAGTTTGAAAAACCAATTAAATAAACAGTGGTCTCTGAAACTCAAATCAACCATCGACACACAAAGCTTTTATTCAATTCAGCTCTTATAAATTTAAAACTTCGGCGGCGGACTTATCAGGTTTCATTTATATCTCCAGACACTAAATGGCGTGCAGGTAGTCAAAAAAGCAAATTCGCTCTTCATATTTTCGTTTAAAGGACCGACACTTATCGACATCGCCTTACGCATTTTCTGGCGTCCTCCTCCGAGTAAACAGAAACACCCTCCACCCCCCCATGCAAAAAAACCCGTCAAAGTGACAGCAAGAAGCAACATTAATGCGGACATTCACAAAGAAAATATTGCTAGCTAGCAGAGTATTTGGAGGAGGCT
The DNA here is from genome assembly GCA_026289955.1 of Argiope argentata. Taxonomy (NCBI): domain Eukaryota; kingdom Metazoa; phylum Arthropoda; class Arachnida; order Araneae; family Araneidae; genus Argiope; species Argiope argentata. The sequence goes on from JAOUZG010044158.1 coordinate 3,790,753, forward strand.
TAATGCATTTTTTTTTTCATGAGTATTATATTTCCGTTTTAGGCAGGGACGAAACGTGTTTCGGAAAGCTGACACCTGTCTAGGAAGAGTGACGAAAATGCGGGCAGATCGGTTCTTTCCATTTTGGCTAAATTGCTTTGGAGAGCCGTCTCGTAACGAAGCAAGGGATCAATTTTTAGTTATCACTGCTGCGAAGGGAAAACTTTCTCCAGGCTGCGCTCGTCGCGGAACTTTTGAGGAAGCTAGTTCCAATTGGATGAAATTTGCACGAATGTATTCTATTATTAAAAATGTGATTATCATTTTTATGGCTTTTATTAAACATGGCGTTCTTCGTGTTTGTAAAGTTAAATCTTGCGATGATTTAACACGCATTCCACTATGTTAAAAATTCAAAATTTTGTATACGTTAAGTATTTGATAAAAATACACTATTTTAATCCATTTAATGCTTATTATTAATTAATTGACAGATGAGTTTAATTAAATCTTGATCAAATGATTTTAATTAAGTCTTGATCATATAATTTTAATTAATTCTTGATCAAAAGATTTTAATTAAGTTTTGATCATATAATTTTAATTAATTCTTGATCAAATGATTTTATTTAAGTCTTGATCATATAATTTTGATTAAACCTTGATTAATTAAAATTATCAAGATTTAATACTAATA
>JAOUZG010044158.1:3791828-3811396 GCA_026289955.1 Argiope argentata
TATAAAAAAAAATGGAATTAAGTTTTCCCATAACATTTTTAATTGTGAAATATCTTTCCACTGTGTTGCGATGTGGAAGTGTGCAAAGGAGGTGGCCATCTCAGGTGTCATACTCGTCATCCGACTGAGGTTTAAAATTACTGTCCCTAAATAGCCCTAGTGTTGCTTTAAAATGTGAGTTAATATATCTAAACAAAAATAAACTTAATTGTGAAATACAAATTAAGGTATCCAATCACCTTCAGAGACCCTATTTTTCATTTTCAAAGGGCATTCATACGAACATTTACTATATCAAAAAAAGTTATTTCAATTTTAGTATAGAACTTAGAGTGTTTTTGCACAAAATATTTTATCTTTTTTTCTCAAATATTCGCTATAAATGAACAGGGACTGAAGTAATAGTTTAACTCTCTAACTCCCAAGGCGGCCGAGACGGCTCTGCATTCAGACATCCACGAAACGGCCGAGCGGCCGAATCGCCACCTGTGTATTTTCTTCCCCCTTTCTTAGCGGGGTCGTAAGACTGTGAGGGTGGTTGCTTCCGTTTCAAATGTCACTGTTGATTAGTATCTTCTGAAAGTGTTTGAGGGTAGATGCTTAATTTACCGTGCGCTTTCTGCCCGCCAGCCGCTCAACTCGCTTGTTCAAATGCTGGGATATATATCTCGATCTCTTATTTCTTCTCTCGTTATCGATCTCATTTTCGATCTCTCGTTATTTTTTAGTATTAAGTGATAAACTTTGAAACTAAGCAAAAGTCCTGTTCAGCCGTAAAAATGAATTTCTCAGAAAATATAATTAATTATAGCGAAATAACCCGAATTCACTTAGATGTTTTAGTTGTTAGATAGATTTTATGTTTGGAATATCTTATTCCCACACATACTAAGGGAATAATTAGTGATAGTTTTACAAATAAAATTCATTCGATTCCTTTATCATTTGGATTTAAACATAGGTTTACGATTTCGTAGTTTCTTCAGAGGATTAAGGACTTGATCAGCCGTTTGAAGAAAAAAAAATTTAAAAAAGGAATTTCTTGTACATATATTATGAAATGAATGCACTGTTTCTTGAAATTATAGAAAGTTAAACTCCAAGTGTACACTTTTTTTTCATTTCTGAAATCCTGCGAGTATAACACAAAATCTAAAAAAAAAATTAAAACTAAATCTGCTATGCATATTTCAATGTATCATGTCAGATAATCATTTCTTGAACGGCCAAGCACCACGTACTCGTCCGAGTTAAATTATATTTTTATTCATTTTAATGGTTTCATTGAATGAGTCACTCTAGTATTGCAAACGATCCAGAAAACCTTTGAATCGCATTGATTGTTTAAAAAATAATCACATTCCCTATTTATTTCATTTCACATAATCACGCCCCGAAAATGACATTTTTTCTAGGTTTTATTTGCTGTAGTCATCAACTTATTATTTTTTTAATCACAGCTTTTGTAAATTCAATAATAACGCGTTATTTAAAGCTGATTTTCGGAAATGCTCGTGCAGATAATAAAAATTTTCTTTTTCGCCTATGGATTTTTGTCGATGCCAAAAACCTCATCCCATAAACAGCATATATTTTGACATGATAAAAAGTAATAAATAAATGCCAAAATTAGAATTTCTAGCATTGTTTCAAAAATTATTTAACTTAAAGAAAAACATCGAAAAGTATGTAAAAATAATAGATAAAAAAATTAATGAATAAAAATGTTTATTGTTTCAGAAAACTGCTTAAATTAGTTATTTTTCGAAGCTCAATCTCCCCCATACCAATTCTTGAAACAGTTTTAATTATAAAATAAGATTCTAAATATTCCTTTCTTAAAAAAATTTGCTGATCGTTTGAAAATTGACTGATAATATATCTTTTGAACAATGCTTAAATCAAAGACCATAATTTTAAAAAAATGCTACCAACGTTCTCTTTGGTTAGAATTTCAGAGTTTGACTGCTGCATTCATGAAATTTTTCATTTTTTCTCTAATATTCATATTTTGTTATTTAACAGCTATTGTGGATATACAGAGTCGTTTGGAAGGGAAAGCAGAGTTTTGATTTAGATAGTTTTGGCAGTATAACTGCAAAATTTTAAATGTTATATATATCAACAATTAAAATATCTTATCTACAAAATATTATTTACCCAGGGTTACTATTGTCATTTTAAATCATTAAACTTTAGTAAATCTTTAAAATTTGCATTAATAATGAACTTATTTCGTAGATATGGACCTACTTATATTTTAATAGGTTTTAAACACTGTAACATTATTCTCTTATTCAACATTATTATAACATTATTCAAAAATAAATGCAAGTAATTGCTATGAAAATAAATTAATTTAACATTTTGTAAATTTATAGGATTTATAAGACTTATTTTTCAAAATTTATAATAATTTTTAAGTACTTACAATGAGTTCTGTCTGTTAATAACTAAAAAAAAAGCGAGAGAAAAATCTCAAATGATTGAATTTTCCGAAGCAGCAATAAATTTAATGGATATGCAAGTATACTATTTCAATGTTATGCTTCAACATCAAATGCATCTTCCCGTAAAATATTAAACTGTAATCAAGCACAAATATTAAAAAAAAAAAACTTGAACTTCTGGAAAATCTTTAGGTGAAATTATAAAGTGTTATTAAAATTTGTATACAGCCCCTCATTCTTCAGCAGTAATATGACTACATGAACAGGGTGAGGCGAGTGCTCTCCCCACTCTGCAAATGAACTCTTGACCGCAACAAGGGGGAGGGAAATGTTTAACTCTTGCTTCTTATACTTTCGGCCGTTTTGGTTTTTAAAAGAACTGCGTTTCAAAGAGCCACGGAATTCTTAAGAATAGTGCAGAGTTTTCAGAGTTTAGTTTAACTAAACTCTGAAACTCTGAGTTAAGTTTATCTAAACTCTAAATGTTTGAGGAATTTTAGATTTTTTTTCAAAGTTAAAAAGGGCATAGCTTTACAATATTTTATCATAGCCTTATTTTTTCAATATACACCCTGGAAAAAGTTATAAACAAAATAATTCTACATTTCAAGAGCGTGTTAGTAAAATCGCGTTTGAAAATGAACAACTATTTTAGAAACTACTATTTTAGAAAAAAAAAGTTTTAAATATATGTTTCTCATTTTGAATGAATACTAAGTTTTAAAGAAAAGGAGTTTTTCTTCAAAACGTTGGTGGTTATTCCTTTTTTTCAAAACTTTATAATAATAATTATTATTTAAATTTTTAACTTGGAATTATTTTCTTTGACTTTTTTCACAGCAATATGTACATTTTTATCATGTGGTACACAGCCGGCACAGACAGATTTAAATATTTCTTTGGTCTTTAAACTTGCAATTTCATGTTAGGTAATCTAGAAATATTTTTCCAATTGATATTTAAGATAAGTGACATTCAAAGTGTTTTCATATGTTTATTACCAATATTAAAGGATTTTTGGAAAATCAAGACGCTTAAGTATTTTAGAGCTATATGAATTTGCAACAAGATTATGAAAAAGAAAGAAATTCATACTGAAACTTCGCAAAATAACCCTTAGTAAAGCCAATAAAAAAATAAAATGTTTGGTAATTGTCAAATAGGCCAAATAAAAACAGATAAAAATATTTCTTAATAGTACTAATTATAGTTCCTTTTTTGATATATCATTCCATAAAGATGTTTTTAATTTCATTTCTTATTTTCGTGGTTAAGAAATGGAAACGGGTTTGATAAAACATAAACTTTGAAATGCTTTAGCTGAAACATAGGCTTTTAGATAAATCATACAAAGTTTTATGTTTTCGATTAAAAGTGGTTTTTTAATATCGGCCAATATCTTAAAGGTGTAAAGAAGAAAATAATTCTACTTTTTTAATGCACCATAATGAAATAAATGATTGAAAAATTAATTCCAAAATACACATTCAGTAAAGTAAATAATAAATAAAATCTATGTTAGTTTTTATATAGTCCAAATAAATACAGGGAAAATATTGTTACATGGTATGTACACATAATAATACACAGTACCAATTTTCGCTTTTTTTTCCTTAAAAATGTTTTCAATTTTATTTCCAACTATATATATAATGTAATCTATATTAATTGTGATTTGAAGCTGAAATGAGTCATATGCGAAATCAGAAAGATCAATCGAATTTTTAATTTTGATTTATTCCATCTCGAAAGGAAACAATATTGTGGATACAAGCACCCAAGAAGGTAAAAAGGCATAAAAGAGGAAAGAAATAATTTTAACTGGTCTTATATACTTTGATATTCGCCGGCTTGCTGGCACAGAGGTAGCGCGTCTGCCTCGTGTTCAGGAGGTCCCGGGTTCGAGTCCTGGTTCGGGCATGGTTGTTATTCTGTGTGCTATCTGTGAGATGAGTGAATGTGCCCCCCTGTAAAAAGGGGTTGTGCAAGCGAATGTGATGAGTGTGTAGCAAAAGTCGTACTCTTGGCCCTAGTTGGCGCTACTTGAAAACAAGAGACGCTTCATTCGGCTTAAATCTGCTGCTGGGTCCAGCAGCGAGCTTGTCCATAGGCAAGTGCCATTAGAAACAACAACAACAACTTTGATATTCTCTAAACTATGACGTGTGTAGATTTCTGACAGTAATTATCACATGTGTTCACCTATACAAGATAAATGAAAGAATCCAGAAAAAGAGTTTACATAATTAATCTCTATTCCTTCACTCGACACGTTAAGCCATTAGAGGATCACTTTTACATAATTTCATTTGAATTATTAAATAGAAAAAGAGACATTTAGCAAATTAACAATTATTAAATTAAGAGACATTTTAGCATGAAGTTACTGTTAACTAAATTAAGACAAAACTTTGGAAATTAATTATAATTGGAATTATATATATATTAAGAAAAAATAATTTTGTATTAAATATTTATCGATAATTTTATTGCATAATAATTATCTGTTAAAAATGATTTTCAAACCCTATATTCGAATATTTTTAATATAAACGATTTCTGTTACCAATTTTGAGGAAAAAATTGCCTTTATTTAATTTTTCTTGTATAAAGGAAAAGTCCAAAATAAAAAAAAAAATCAAATTCAAAATGGAATGCCTTGATAAGAAGAATTCATGTCTAATAAAAAACAAATAAACCTATTTTAAATTTTCACCGTATTAATGAGTTTATCAAATGGTAAGTCTATGTGCAATTTATAATATGTTAATGTTTTATGGAATATTTCACTTCTTATTTTAAATCTATTCACATATATTGATAGATGGAAAAGCAAATCGTAAACATTTAAAGAAAATTTCAATATTCCCGATTATGCAAATAGACACTGGCATCCTTTTATTTGTTATGATCTTTTTACTAAGATATCTCAAAATATTGCATCATCTGCTAAAAGTAAATGCAAGTGGTACGCAATAATTTTGACTTTCGTGATATTTTAAATATATAATCAATCATTTTTATCATAAAGTTTGTGTAATATAAGCAAGAAGGAATGCTCAATTTTCAGATATCTTGATGTGCAAAATTTTAAATCTCTGAAAACAATGAATAATATCATAAGGTCATAAAAATATTTTCTTTCAAATAAAAGAATATTTCCAGTGCCAGTGCTGCAAAAAATACCTAAGTATCTTGGCAGATTTCCAACTTATAAATTTTCCTTCAAATCGCCGCTGGAAGTTTTTCTCGTGTTACGGTAAAATGCCAGCATTGTTTAAATTACTAAAAAAAAGAATTTCGAACGAGGAAATAACCAGAATAGATATTTATCTTAAGTTTCTGTCTGGATTTTTCTTTCAAAATGGAACAGAAATTTTCGTTCCTGTGAAATGTTACCGCCATTGAAAGATATAAGTAAGCATTTGCTTCTTTAATTTAAGAGAACTTGATTTTAAATCTTTTGTTCTGAAGATTTCATCTTTGTTTCGAACGCGTCGTATCAGCCTTAAAGGAATATTTTTTTTCATGGTTCCTTCTTACATAAAAGAAATGATGCAAACAAAAGAAGGAATCTTAGCTTGAGTTTTGGATTACTTTCGATTTGTTGGCAATGCATAATTTAGTTTCGACAAATCTAATTCTGAATGTATCTCAGATGGCAAGATGTCATTTGGTCAAATCACCATCAAAATTTAATCCTTACTTCTTATACTCGAGCTTTGTATTTTGATTGTTTACATGTAGCGATAGCGTTTTTGAGATTTAACTTTAACTCTTTTAACACGCTGGTATATATGCCAAAATTATGTCTTTTAATGCGTGTATTAGATTACTGGAATTACTAGTTATACAGGCTTTGACACCACAGATAGAAGTTTGTTTACTAATATTAGGATAGAACTACCATGTGGGCTACAGAACTGGTACATATGCCCGTGATAATGCTTTTTTTGTCATTTTATACGAGTTTGGAATATTTCAACTGCCTATTCTTGAAGCAGAAAATATGGCACTGGATCAAATACGAAACAGAGGATCCGAATAAATAATCAAAATATTTTTCAGATGAAAAAGATTTTCCTAGCAAAAATGAAGCATGTTTACTTTGAGAATTAAGGCGACCAGGGACCTTTAAAATGACCTTTTGCAATTTTCCCCTTTGCAATTTGAAATTTTACAGACATTAAGAGTAACACTATAGGAGATGAACACAAAATTTTATCATAATATATTAATTTATTTATGAGTTAGGGAGGGGTTAATATAATATAATGTTAGCTATAAATAACGTTAAGGAAAAAGGTTCCAGAAGCTCCATATTTGTTCGATAGAGTTCCAATTTTTATTATTATTTACGCTAACCCTTTTGGAACAAAAGTTGGGATTAATCTTGAAGTTTGAGTATGAAATATCAAAATTAAACAATGTAATACCTTAAAACAACTGTTTTTTTTAAAAAAATTTAAGTAGTTTTGAGTTATTACACTGGTTAATTTTGATATTTTGTACTCAAACTTCAAGATTAATCCCAGCTTTTGTTCCAAAAGGGTTAGAGTAAATAATAATAAAAATTGGAGCACTACGAACAAATTTGGAGCGCTTGAAATATTTTTCCTTAACGTTATTTATAGCTAATATTATATTATATTAACCCCCTGACTCATAAATAAATTAATATATTACCGTTAAAATTTTGTGTGTCATCTCCTATGGTATTACTCTTAATGCCTGTAAAATTTCAAATTGCTAAGGTGAAAATTGCAAAAGGTCATTTTAATTGTCCCTGGTCGCCTTAAATACAAAGTTATAACAAGAATTTTCTATCAGTAAAATGTTGCCATAGAAGATTTCGCAAAAACTATTGGGCGAAACTAATCATAAGCAAGATTCTTCAGAAATAATCCGAAATTTCTTCAGATCTAAAAGATGGCTTGTATACTAATGAAGCATGTTTGCTTTGAAAATTAACTACGAATTGGAATAAGAAAAGAAATTCGATACCAGCAAAAAGTTCCTATTGGTGATCTTGGAAAATATATTGTGTGCTACATTATTTTCCGATTTGTTTTTAAAGTTACAAAGAACGCTATTATAATTCTCACATTAGGACATTTTTCTTTATATGACTTTCTGATGGAACGTTAGGACAAGAATATACATTCATCATCGTAGCAATCCATCATTTTTCCTGACTTGCGAATGTAATTATTTTCCATTATTTTTGATGCATAATACCACTTTGGTGGTATTTTAAGAAATATCTTTTTCTCAAATATCATCAATCTACAACTAAAATTACAAAGTCAAATCATTAAAATTACCAAATCAATATAAACGAAAAAAATAATAAAACGAGCCAACGTGTTATTATTGTTTTAAAATGTCCTTTCTTTACCAGAAAAAATTATGCTCATCACTGTATCATCCACAGGCTATTTTCAAAAATACATCATTAATAAGCAAAATTTTTTTATAACGTTTTTAATATACGTTTCTTTAATGACCAGGATGAACTGTCTAAAAACTTGTTTCGTATTATTTTATTTATTTATTCGTTCGCTGATACGATGAACGATCACGTAATATTTAGTGTTGAACTATGAAGAATCAATGAATTTTTCACTAATGAAAATACCAAAGTAATATAAATTTGATTGAAATTAAATGTCTAGCATGGGTATGAAATAAGATTTGGTACAACTTTAGAAATCATTTCGTTTAACTGAGGGGAACTTCAAATTGCTGTTTACGTGGTGATTTTAAAGTAATTTTTGTAAAAGAATTTTTTGGAAGTTTGTTACGGCGACCAGGGACCTTTAAAATGATTTTTTGCAATTTTCATTTTAGCAATTTGAAATTTTACAGGCATTAAGAGTAACACCATAGGATGTGACACAAAATTTTTTTAGCAATGTATTAATTTATTTATGCGTTAGGGATGTAATGTAATAACGTAACGTAACGTAATGTAATTTAATATTAGCGATAAATAACGTTTATGAAAAATGTTCCAGGCCCACATTTGTTCGAAAGCACTCCAATTTTAATTTTTACTTAATCTAGCCCTTTTGAATTAAAAGTTGGGATTAAACTTGAAGTTTGAGAACGAAATATCAAAATTAACTAATTTAATAACTCAAAATTACTGATTTTTTTAAAAAAAATTTCAAATAGTTTTGAGTTATTTTATTAGTTAATTTTTATATTTCGTGCTCAAACTTCAAGATTAATCCCAACTTTTAATTCAAAAGGGTTAGAGGAAGTAATAATAAAAATTAGAATGCTTTTGGGCAAATTTGGAGCGCCTGGAACATTTTTCATTAACGTTATCTATCGCTAACATTATATTATAATATATTAGCCCCCTAACTCATAAATAATTTAATATAATGCTTTAAAATTTTGGGTATCATCTCCTATAGTGTTGCTCTTAATGGCTGTAAAATTTCAAATTGCTAAGGTGAAAATTGCAAAAAGTCATTTTTAAAGGTCACTAGTCACCTTAATCGAAGATATATAAAAAAGTAACATTAGTAAAATTTTTAGGTAACTAAGGTAAGAACAGAATTTTGAGAAAAAAAATTTCGTTTACATTTTATCCACCAACGCATATTGTACCTACATATACATATGTATGTACAATATGTACTTGTATATACTTTCCTTGTACTTCTTCGTATATGTAGTATAAAGAAAATAATGGATGTAGTCAAAAATTCGAATACGAGATGTCATGAATCACCATCTTTTAGACATCTTGAAGATAAAAAAAGTAAATACATGTTTTGATAATATCCGTATGCCTGTCTGTGACAAAGGTAACTCAAAACTGATTTGAGCAAAACGGATGAAGTACGATACACGGTTTTTAGACGAAATTTGTAGATTTCTATCAAATTTTAAATAAAATCTATTCACAGGAAACTTATTTATTCAGCAATTCCAATATAATTTAACATGGTAATAAGGTTTATATTGATAAGATCCGATACAAAGACACAACATCGATAGTGTAGATGCATGTCAAATCTTGAGTCAAAGCCATCAAGGGATTGTCTGTCTGTCGGACTTTCAGAAACAAGTATATTCAATAATTAAAAAACGCATTGATTTAATATATCAAGTTTAACATGATAATTTGTGACTATAAGGGCAGTTTTATGTCAATTGTTTGTTTTAATCAGTTATGAAAATCAAGTTTAAAAGAGGCATTGATTTTAGGCTATTATTAACGAATGCCAAATTAATCCCCTAACAAAACACCAAACATTACGAGATAGATTTAGCAAAAACGCTATATTCACACCAAAAGTACAACGATATTTTATAATTATTAAACGCCAGTGCTATATTTTGAATCCCCGTTTTCTGTATTGAAAAATGTATTGGAGAGACCACCCGATCTAGTTTCTTTCTAACTCAACATAGTCGTTTTCAACACATGATATATTTGAGCGCCCTCATACTAGTATTAGAATTATTTTAATTATATAAAAAATTTATGGCTTAAAATATCTAGATTTAATTATAAATACCTTAGTTTTAGCATATATATGTTTAAAAAAAATTAAATTCTTCTGTGATAGGGTATCTTATCATGACTTCTAACTTCTAAATTGATTTCCAAAATTTATCGCTTTTAATATTTTAAATAAAGAAGTTACTGATCTTATAATAAAATACAATTAGTTTTGAGCCAGTTTTTGTATATAATCTGTACATGAATAAGAGTACACACATTTTAGCATAATTCAATACATATTTAATCAACAAGATTTTTCTCCTCCTTGTTTCTTCAAAACTGATTTCAATACTTTAATATCACGTATAGTATTTTAAATAATAAAACTATAAATCTTATAATAAAGAATAATTAGTTTTATGCCAGCATTTGTATACAAACTGTACATGAAAAAGAGTACACACATTACAGCTTAGCATTTACTTATTTAATACTGAGCAAGAATTTTCTCCTCCTTGATTCCCCTAAACTACTTTCGAAATTTTAATATCTCATATAATGTTTTAAATAATAAAACTACAAATCTTCCAATAAAGAAAAGTTAGTTTAATATCAGCGTTTGCACACATTCTGTACATGAAGTACATACATTACAGCTTAGCATTTACATATTGAATACTGAGCAAGAATTTTCTCCTCCTTGATTCTCCTTAACTGATTTTGAAATTTTAATATTGTGTAGAGTATTTTAATAATAAAACGGGAAATCTAATAATAAAGTATTGTTGTTTTATTCCAGTATTTGCACACATTCTATACATGAAGTACACACATTACGGCTTAGCATTTACGTATTGAATACTGAGCAAGAATTTTTTCCTCTTTGATTCTCCTTAACTGATTTTAAAACTTTAATATTGCGTACAGTATTTTAAATAATAAAACTACAAATCTTATAATAGAGGACAGTTAGTTTTACATCATCATTAGTATACAACCTGTACATGAAAAAGAGCACACACATTACGTCTTAGCATTTACGTATTGAATACTGAGCAAGATTTTTCTACTTAACTGATTTTGAAACTGTAATATTGTGTACAGTATTTTAAAATATAAAACTACAAATCTTATAATAAAGAACAGTTAGTTTTACATCATCATTAGTATACAACCTTTACATGAAGAAAAGTACACACATTACGGCTTAGCATTTACATATTGAATACTGAACAAGAATTTTCTCCTGCGATGTTCCAAAACTGATTTTGGGATTTTAATATTGCGTACAGTATTTTAAATAATAAAACTACAAATTTAATAATAAAGTACAGTTAGTTTTATAACCGCATTTACTTGCAATCTGTACATGAAAAGATCATAGCTTAGACATACACATATTATTCTACAGAACAAGAGTTTTCCCCTTCGTAAATATAATTTTAGCAAATAGTTTTCTATGCTGTTAGAAGGGTTATATCAGAAGAAGCTGCATTTTTTCGAGAGCAGTTTGAGTGAAGGATCCGTGATGGATTGAGGTGGATTTTTTTTTTTTTGCAGCAGAAGCAAAAATCCAATTGCTTAGATGCAGGGAAGAACAAATTCAGAAGATCATTCTGGAGATGTATTGACTAGAGATTTATGGCCCGAATTCTACTGATCACATTTGAGCTCTTTTTGCAACTACCAAGATCATGCTCCAATTGATACTCGCTGCTGAAAAAAATACTGTTGGTTAGGAATCCATGAAGTGGAAACAGTTCACTGACCATCAACATTTCCAGTAAAAATTTCTAATAAACGGAAAATGTGTGAGAAAACCTTATTTACCGTAAATGTATGCAGAAGCAACGGAATGTCGATTCTATTGAAATTGTTAATGTTGATGTTAATGATGTTGATTTACAAAGTAAAAAAAAATTAGTACATTTTTTTGCTCTATTTTCTGTGCTCTATCATTTTCCTAAATATTTAGAACTCAACATTTCTTTTCTAATCCCTTCAATTTTCTATTTAATATAAAAAATAATAAAAATTATTCTAAGTTGACTGGATTTTCGTTTAAATCATATTCTTATCGTCAGTTCCCTAATTTATATAAATTAATTTTTGTTAATATATAAATTAAGATATTGAATAAATATTAAGTTTTTATATATTTTTATAGTCATAATAAAAACAAAAACTTAAAAGTATTTCGATAATTTTTTATTTAAGTATCAAGCTTAATATCTGAATAAAGAAAACAGAAACGTTCTTTTTATAATCCATTGTCTACTCAATGTAATGGTAAAAAACAAAAAGTAAAATATTATAATGAGCAAAATAGTAAGAACGTTTCATCTTTAATTTGTTGGAATAAATAAATAAATATGCAAATATCATTTTATTTAACTCTTGGCTTAAGATTCTTGCTCAGAAAAAAATATGTAAAATTTTATTTTGATCCTACACGCTACGATTTCTGCTCATGAATATATAATTTCAAATTCTTTATAGAGATTTTTATTAATGACAATCGGACTCATATTTTGCATATAATGTAAGCAAAGTTATCTTTAACCAAATTACTTTTATGGATAATATTCTTATGTCAAAAATTGAGCTTTTTTGATTATTTCATATTAACTTTACTTGTTGAAAAAAATCATTTAATCATCATTAGTTTCTCTGGAATCAAAATCAATTTCACAGCAAATAAAAGACTATATGTATTCTATTCAGGAATAAATTATGTATTTCCATTTTATATGTTCATTTTAGAGGTATGAATGTGACCCAAGGTAATATATTTTGATTAATACCTGTTTTTACTTGACTTTACAGCGATTTCATTTTATTTGATCATTGTTTTCTCTTAAAGCGAATATTCAATTACTTTTAAATATAACAGGACTATTTCCAAATAGATAAATTTTGAAAATCCATGTGTAGGGCCTCCTAAATTGTTATCCTTAAGGAATAAATGAAAGATAAGTAAAGATCGTTTCTTTGATGGTTAGTCTCTATCCATACAATCTTCTAAGCTTTTAAACAAACTCATGGTTCTTAGAACTGGAAGTTTGATAATGGAAAACTCAGATGGATGACAAACAATAAGAAGGCAGCAGCAAATCGACAGCGGATTTTGAAGCAGTAGGCTACAAGAATAAAAAAATATTAAAAATGACCCAATAATGACAAATGTCATTCTAGTGATTAGGCCCTATCTATGGAAGCTTCGAAGTTTTTACACAGATTCGTCGTTGACAGAGCTAGAAAGTTAAAAACGGAAAGTCTGACAGCAGATGGGCGACAATCAATAAAAAGAAAACAGTAATTCAACAGCGGAAATGAATTAAAATGACCCAATAATGGCAAATACCATTATGATGACTAAGTCCTATCCATGAAAGCTTCGAACTTTTTACATAAATTCGATCTTGGTCGAGCTTGGCAATTGGAAATAGAAAGTCTGACCACAGATGGATGACGATCAATAAAGGGAAAACACTAACTCATCAGTGGATTTGTAGCAATCTAAAAGAAGGATCAAACGAGATTAGAAGTGATCCAACAGAGACAGATGATTGAATCTGGCCTTGCAGCTGGAGTTTAGATGATTGGCGATGAAGAAACATAATTGTGGATCTTTTCTCCTGAGATTTCAAAGAAAATTCGCTGTAAGCCATGATAAACATTTGGAAAAGAATATCACAAAACAAATGGACGCTAAAATACATAATAAGATGAGAAACAGATTTAGCATAAACATAAAAAAACCCAAAGGGAAGTAGAAAAAGGTTCGACTGTGATAAATAATTGTTGATGTCGACATAAGAAAAAGAATTAAGATGACTGAAGTGAACGAGTCTTTGATTGGGCAGCAGAATGTCAATCTGCTGTCCAATCAAAGGCCAGAATGCCAATCTGCTTATTAAAGAAGTCCAACAAATTTGTTACATCTTCACGACATGGTAAGGAATATCCAACAGAATCGTAGAGATGTCTTATGTTAATATGTCGACAGAATATAAGCAATCAGTGCAACGGTTAAAGGAGAAAATAATCTCACCCGAAATGTCTCTTTGTAAATTGTATAATATGAATGATTATTTCTCCAATTTGTTTGAAGATTTGCCAATTAAGAAGTTAGAACCTCTCCTGATTGATATTTAGTGGAGAACTTTAAAGTTTACTTTTATAAAAGATCTAAGGAAAAGATAGACTGTATAACTATCGACAGTATCGGCTTCAGTTCACTACAGTTGCATACCTCTTTAGAACATTTTTCTCCAACTGTTGAATTACGTAGCCGATCTATAAAATATTGTATCCAGGCTTTAGAACTCTTTTTCGGAAGCAAAGAAAATAAATCAAAAAAATTCTAACGAATTCTATCTGAAATGCTTCGCCCTGCATGGAGGCTTAAAGAAAAAAAAAATCTCGGAATTTTAAAGCCTTAGGATGGAGTATATATGAATGCGTTATTTAGCCATACAGCGGACTTTCCTTTCCAAATCCTTACCCTGGCATTGTAAAACTTTAAAATCAATACAGAGAGTGCACTAGCTTGCGAAAGTCCCAGCTAAAGGTTGAATGCCTTCGCCCTCCCTCGGATAAGAGTTCTTACAGAAGAAAAGTAAGAAAAAGATATATTCGAACAATTTTTTTTTCACTGCTTGCAAAGTCTACATTTTTTTTTCTGCTCAGACAAAACATACTCGTTTTTTGAAGAGATAAAGAACAACTCACAAAAGCGGATGGAGGAACATCAAACTTTAGGGCTGAAGAGAGGAAAAACTCTTTTTAGACATGTCAAACATAAAAGTTTATATAAAAGTATCGACTTGGCTCTTTTTTTATATTCTTTTCGGGTGCCTTGTTTGCCGCTGTGTGCTTAAGTTGAATGCAGTTATTGGCACACAAAGAAAAATTCTTGGCGCGGAACAGCCAAAATATCTGTAGATGGGCCCATTCATTCAGTAACAACCGCAATGAAGATAAACATGTGTGTACTCTATAAGCACTTGGGACGATCCCGCCAATGAGTATCGTAAAACTCATAAAGGAAATTGTTTGATTTGCAGCGAATAAGTTTTGAGTGAAGTATCCTTTTCTTATCAGCAAACACATTAGTGAATGGTCTTATTCTTTATGAAGACTTATTAATCTGACGAGCAGAATAATCTTTCAAAACTTTTGTTGGACTTAGGGTTTTATTTTTTAATATTTTGTGTTTATAAAAATTTCTTTTCATTGCTTTCTTACCTTTTTATGAGTATGTATGCTTTCAAGAACTGACATAACATGTTTGAAAACAGATGAAGTAAAACATAAGAAGAAGTGTTTCTTTCAAATTAGAGCATATGGTTTAATAAAATATAAGGGCAAAAAAGAATCTTAATTTCTTTGCCGATTTTTAATTTATATTTTATGCGTTCCCATTATATTTAATTTTTCTTTTAAAAAAGAAACAGGTTTAATTTTCTTGCAATTATTGCTGAAAATATTACCAGATAAACATGGGGAATTCATAATTTCAGATGTATTAGGATTTCTGTTAAAACTGCTACATTTTATTAAAGAACACATGACATGGTATTTATTGGTATTTAAAATCTTATAAATTTATATTTTTTCGTATAGGCTTTATCAAAACAAACACTAAATATAATATGAACGCTAAAATCTACGTTCCTTTTAGTACAAGTTAAATACGATAGTAGAAAACAATTCCAAGAATTATTTATATGTTTTCACAAATTGATTACTCCTCACTCGAAGGTTCACGCATTGAGGATATATCTGAATGACGGGACAGTCGCGATAACATTGAATGGAACTCTGTTTGAATATTAAGGGCCATCACCATCCATGATACAGGCTTTTCCATGGAATGTATATCCCATCATTAGGTATGGGTTAGCTCCACCTACACAATTTATGTGCTTATCCTATTGGCGAGAATTAATAGCCATATCAGAAGTTTCTTATCCTCCTATTTGAGGTACCTTTCCCCTGTGACATTGTTATTGATAGATATATAATCGTAACCAGCCACTACGATACGCCACTAAAGACCACACATTTATCTGATTGACCATACCTCCACGACAGCAGCATGAGCGTGAACTATGGTAGAGTCCTAAGAGGAGCCATCACCGGCCCCAGTGGAACCCTTTCCATGGGAAGTACATTCCATCATTAGATATGAAGTAGCTGCACATACACTATTTCTATATCCTTTCGTATGGCGAGAACCAATAACCATACCGGAAGCTTCTCATCTTCATATCTGAGGATCCTTCAACTCACGAGATTGCTATTTGATAAGTGACCATAATCAGTCATTAAAACATACGAATTTATCTGATTGACCTTACCTCTATGACAACAATTTTAGTGGGAACTAAGGTTGAGGTCTAAGGGCCATCACTGGTCACAGTACAGCCATCTTGTAGGCAGCAGGTTCGATAGGAGGGCGTCGACTTCTACCCTTTATCTACCCACAAGGGTGGTGAGAATCAACCACCATACCGGAAGCTTTTCATCATTATTTCTGTGGTGACCAAACCCACCCCCACTCAGGGAGGTTACTGATAGGTATATAATTTTTAACTGAAGATGACTGCAGGATACATCTTTAATTATTTAACCAAGGCTGACTCAAATATCAAGTTTAAAGTGAATACTAGTGCGGGAGACGAATATTTATAGAAATTTTTAATAAGTATGTAAATTCAACTTTAGTCCCTGCGTTTCACTAAAAGAGTTTTGAAATTGAAAAATAATATTTATTAATAGATTTTTGTCGACTTATTTTTTAATCATAATTTTCCATTAGATCCAGTTAGATCTAGATAAGGAATTCTTCTGAAAACAGCCATTTCATTATAGTGTTATTGAACAGTGATATTTTATATGATCCAAACTATACATTTAAAAATGTATTCTTTCAAAACGACCAAAAGATGATATCGTATAAAACGCAACAACAACAACAACAATAGAAACCATAAGCAAATGATAGCATTTTGTAGCGTTTACCATCAAAAGTATATAAGTCCCGATTACGCCATCCAAGTGGATTGGTTTAAGAAAGGCGCAATGGCGTGAAGAAAACGGCGGTGGAAAATGCATTAATTTGATGAGATGGAATGGGAGAAATGAAAGGAACATAGATCTAAATGATAGGATATTTTCTTTACAATAAAATGAAATGATTTTCTGTTTCATAAGTTTAAAAACGTTCAATGTGATGAAAATTTTAATCATTTAAATAGGATTTTTATCCTTTTTTATATGAAGCAAATTTGAAAATTTCTTTAAATAATTTTCTTAAAGCAAATCCTAAACTTAACCATTTAATCTAAATAAGTTATTTGAAGCTAGTTCTTTAAAACCATCATCTAATATATTTTAACAATACGAGATAATAATTTAATAAATTTAAGAGATTTATAAAATTATTACCTCGTATTACATAATACAATTATTATATGTATTATGTAACCCGAATATAATATTATAAAATTCGTTTCGCATTTTTTGACAAAAACTTTGTAATGTATTCAGAAATTCTACGGACAGAAAATTTAGTGTAATAACTGATCAGGCCAGACGGGAATCTCATTTCTTGTTAAAGGTTCTTATGGATGATATATATGCAGGTGATTCTATATGAAATATCTACAATCGAGATTGTCTAGCGCAAGTGTCATTAGAAACAATAACAAATATGCGAGAGTAATGCACAATATTGTGTTTTTCATATCGGAAAGTCACTAGTTCTCTATTTCATTTTTGTGCATGCTATAGGTATGATGATATCCGTAACTGTTGAAAAATGGTATGTTGAAATCCGGTCTACTATACTTTTCAACAATTTTGAGAAAAATGTATAAATATTACATATTTCAAAGGCATTTCACAAAATCCCGAGTTTCTGAATACAAAGTTTAAAATATATTTGGGCATTCCTTTTAAATGCCATATAATCAGGAATTTTAAAACTTTGTCCAAAAGTCGCTTTTTGATCTTTGTCCAAGACAAGGGAAAATGTTTGACATATGTATTTCTATAGAATGTTCTCGTCTTCTACGTAAGTGCCTTATTAAGACATTTTTTTAATACCTTGATTAATATATTATATGTCATTTTAAAGAATGTCTAGGTATTACATATATAGCCTATGTAAAGTATAAAATTTCTATATAATTATCAGATTTCATGCTTGGCCTGACATTCCCTATGAAACGTTAGCGCTTCTTATATTGTAGTTACCATATATTTATTGAGATTCCCCTACGAATGCATTTAATTCCTATAAAATTATTTGCTAAATGGATGATTTTTTAAACAATAATTCGAGCGACAAATATTGGATTTGATGCTCCAAAAACAATCATTAACTGATCACTGCCCAAATCCATTAAGCATATTTTTCATTTACAATAAACAATGTTAAATTAAGCACAGCGGAAACACAAATAAAAGAATCTCATTTAGTAGATCCACAATCAAGTTGAATGAGGGCATTTCTCAAAAAGCATCCCACAAAGGGGGGCGCAATCCGATCACAACGCCCCCAAAGACAGCCACAGCAACTGTCCGGAGTGCTTGTTGAACAATTATCTCTGGAGGAAACACAAACGACGGAAGGGGGAAGCACTCAATGCCCCACTGTCTCCAAGAAGACACATCAGGGGAAAAGAAAAACAGCGACAGAAAAGAGTTTTCTTCAATTCTCTCGGCCCTTCCGTAGGAAAAAAAGGCAATTAAACGTACAGCTGAGGAAGCCGAAGACATTGAAAGAGTAAACAGAAAAACAAAGTTCTCCAAGAAGACGGATGACCAGCCTCCTGACGGCACCATCCTTGTAGGGGGGCTCTTCTTTTCTTATCGACCTTTGCTTGTGGCTGAGATGAACAGAATTATTTCGTTTTCTGTGGCATCTGTTGATTACAGGCCATTGTTAGAGGTTAGGAGGATCTCATCATGTCTTGCGATTCGTAATCGATACATGCTCAGGGAGATACTTTGGTAATGAATTGTTGCAATAGTGAAGCTTCTATGTGTGTGTGTGTGTGTGGTAGCTATTGATACAGAGCTGGTTGTTAATATGTGCCAGAGAGGGTAGTTTATCGAGATAAATCAGAAGAAAATAAACCGTTTTTCTAAGAACTCTGATTTTTCATCTGTAAATAACAAAACTTTCATGTGTCTTACTAGATTTGAGCAATATGTATATATTTAAGCAATACTTTATTTTGATTTAATAATTTTTATATTTTTAAGTGTAAATTTAAAGTAATAATAATGATAAAGGAACTAAACTGCTACACTTAATATCTTGTCGTTTGGAGACACACATACGTAGGTCATATAATTTTCAACCACATGCCCATATTCTGTGATGTTGTTCTATTTTGTATTTTCTCGTATATGTAGCATAGAGAAAATATTGTAATCGACAGAAAGATCTTACTCGATATTCTGATGAATTTTAACGTTTCAGATCTTCTTGAGTTCGAAAAACACATTTTTCAGAAATTGCCATACATATGTCTGGCGAATGATAACTCAAATGTGAAGATTTCTGTCAAATTTTGAACGAAATCCGTCCAGAGAAAGTCTATCTATCCGGCTGTTCAAATATAAGTTTACATGAT